>QEPC01008369.1:3186906-3200121 GCA_003113815.1 Sphenodon punctatus | reverse complement strand
CCCCCCCCGCTCCCCAACTCTGCATCCTCCTCCTGTGACAGCTGGTGCTGCTGCTTGGCCCGCAGAGCATGTCAGGGAGGCATGATGAGCAGGAACAGCAGTGGCAGAAGCAGCCACTTGTTGAGTTGCTTGTCCATGTTGCAGCGCAAGTGGGGGCAGGGGCCAGGCGAGCGGGTTCTCGCTCAGGAGCAGGGAAGCCATTGCCATCTGTCCCAAGCACTTCACAGCTACAGTCCCTTCAGCGCACTGAGCAACAAGCCCCTGGCTGTTGCCTCTTCCTTGAGCCCACTGTCGTGCTTCCGCATGCACAGAAGTGCACTTTGCTTCTGAACTACGCACATGCATTAAAATCTCACTCTCAATTGGATAACATGGGAACTTCAAAACACCAAAACTTAAAAACTACATGATAGATTTTCAAAATGTAAACTCCGGAACGCACTACAATGCACACTTGAATTTTTGGACACCTCTAAACCTCCAGACAGATTAAACTTTTCTGTGTCATCAGAAAATGTCACAAACCCTACCAAAAAAGTCCTATAACTCAGCCGTTTCTCAGCTGATCTGGCTGAAATTTGGACAACCTCTAACCCTCACCAAAGCGATCCTCCCTACAGATTTTACAGTGATACAGTAAATCATCTCGGTTTTATACAGAGTAGAACCTTTGCGATTTTAACAGAGTGATGCAGCCACCTTAACTATAAAGCCGCTCCATTGGCTCTATAATAAATTCTCCTCGTCCCTCCCCACACCCACCCCGCACATAGTTTTGTCCCTGCTGTGTGCACTGAATTGCAAAAGAACATTAAAAGAGTTAGTGGGAAGAAAACTCGCCCTAAGAATAGATTTCAGAGTGCAGCCCATAGTTGACTCTCAGAATAATGAGGCTGACCTTAACCCTCATCTTTGTCTGCTCTGAAGCCTGTCCATCAAGCAGTGCAAGACGCAAGCGATTGTGGCGCAGGCTAACGTTCCTTATCCTCCTGTTTTGTGTCCTCTCTCACTAAGTGGTGCTGTGTTAGTTGCCTACTTCTTAGTTGTAAAGCAGGGGTGGGGACCCTGTGGCCTGTAACTAGCTTTTATTTGCCCTTTTTCCAGATTCTGGGTTTGGCTGCTGAATGCAGTCCCTCTCCCCAAGCACTGAAAGAGACTGAGATGGAGAGGACCCTCCCTTCCCTTCATGTACCCCTTAGGTCCACCCCAGCTTCTGTACTTCCATCAGAGGTTGTACTGATTTTCAAGTGGCCCCTGGGAGGGAGCAGGTTACCCCTGTAGTAAAGCCATGAAAACCAACTCTTTTTAAAGTGACTCCGGTAAGCCAGTATCCCCATTATCCTAGGAGACGCTCTTTCAATAAATCACTTGTATCTGAGGATCTCTTAAACGCTTGGTGACCATAAATCAAACTTGACAGCAGCTCTGGGATCTCTGTAAAGAATGTATAGGAGTTGCTTTGCTCACCACAGAAGTGCAGACACCTCTGAAATGTGACATTCCAGCTCTTTAACAGCAGTGAGCACAATAATTTAAAACTAGTGCTTCTCCAACTTTTGATTCTCACTTCCCTTCTGCTTGTCTTTGGTGGTTGAAACTGCTCTTTCCCTTCCCCCCTTCTCATCCTCTCCCTCCCTGAGCTTCCCCTTTCTCTTCCCTTTGTTCTCCAGCTCTTCTTTGTTACCCCCATTATTTTGGAGATGCCCCCTGGCTTGGTCATAGAGAAACTAGGTGTTTGCCAGCTGGGTTCTTTCCCCCCCCCCCGAATACCATCCATGCCTCCCTCCCACGAGGCTGACCCCCAGTTCTAAATCATTGATTGAGAAGAGGAAATAAAGGATTTCTCTCACCAAATGAATGACCCCACTCCTCTGAACTATGCTTTCAGCCCTTTAAAGACAAAATAATTTAGCTGTTGGAACAACAGGTCCATCTTCCATAGATTGGCTTGGCAGCCCATGCACTCTCTCCCTAAGCCCTTTTATAATCACAAGTGACCAAGACTTCTCTTCTTGGCCTCTTGTGAACTGCCTCACTTGAGCCGGAAGGGAACCGTGATTGTTATGAAGTCCAGCCCCCTGTTTGGTGCAGGGTTTGGATGCCATCCCAGACGTATATTTGTTTTTGATTTCTTTTCTATAGGCTATGGGCGGCTTACAGTAAAAAAATATAAAATCCAGTAAAGCCAAATAAAGTCCCATTAAGACCACCCCCAACTGAACCCTTCAAATCCTATCCCCACCCACTTAGACGTCGGGACAAATAAAAAGGTCTTGCATTGTATTCTGAAGATGCTCGGGCTTTGGCAAACCTCCAAGGGAAGGGAGTTCCAAAGATGTGTGAATGCTTGTGTGCTTGCCTGTGTTGTCTGGACCTGCTGCAGTGGTGGTATTTGCAAGAGAGCACTCCCGGCTGACCTGAGGGAACACAACCGACATGAGGGTGGGGAGGCGGTCTCTTAGGATAATTTCAGATGTGATGGGCCCAGAGGCCCGCCACGCTGAACCACGGACCAGGATCCGTTTCGGATCCCAGTCAGGAATCAGTCCGGCTGTCCTTTAGACATGCAAATCTGATTCCTGGAGGGGGCGGGGTCTGCGCGACGTGACGTGCGGCCTCACAGCCCCACCTCCCCACGCTCCCCCGGCCGCCCGTCCTCCGGGAGATGGGCAGGCGCAACGGCCAATCCGGCCGCTGCGCCCGATCCCGTCCCATGGTCAGGACCACGATCCGGGTTGGGCCAAATGTAACAGACATTACATTTGGCCCATCCCAGATGGTGGCCAATCTAACCACGATTCTGGACCTCCGGGCAGCCGGAGGTCCAGAATTTTGGTTATTTTGATTCCCGCCAGTGGTTCACTGATGAACATCTGGCGGGAATCAAACAGATGTTATCGGAATCATGGCCCCCACAGGGGGTTCACTGTGGCTGACCATGATCCCATAACGTCTGAAATTACCCTTAGAGATGCTCACCCAGTCTTCTCTAGGGAGACGTTACGTACATCAATCACGATGGCATAACCAGAAGTAGTAACTTGAAACTTCAAGGGAATATTTAACATTAGGAACAACAAAAAGTTTTTGTTGACAACAGCCATTGGGTAGTCTGCCTAGAAAAGCACTTCATGGGCTTCCACTAGAGAAATTGTGTTTGTGGGTCTATAAAGAATGTCTTGCTTCCTGCAGAGAGCCGAAGTAAAAGATCCAGCAGCCTTTTTTCAGGGAGTTCCTACAGGAGCAGCAATCAATGACACACGCAGTTACAGCTTAAGTCAACATCTGGTAACAGCAGTATCAAAATACTGTTTAACTAGACCACTTTTCATCACAGCCGCAAAGATCCACAGGGACGCTGTGTAAGAAAGGATGTTTTTAATTTGCAAGAAGCTTAGAGTGCAGGATAAATATCCATGTCTATGTTTCCATCTGGAGTCTTGCAGGCACCAGCTAGGGAAGTAAGGACTTCCTTCAGCAGTCTGGTCAAGAGCACCTCAGTCTTGAATTCAAGGGTCCCCTCTCCCCCTCCTCCAGCCAAACACTTTTTGGATAGCGAGACGAGAAGCAATGTTGTCTTCCCCTTCTTCAGACACTAGTCTGCCAGCCATCGGAGAAAACAATCCCATTCCACTTAATTAACCGCAGAACCATTACGAATTAATCCTTTGGGCATTGCTTTGAATCCAGCTGCTGTCAGCAGTGCCAGTGACCTAAAGCAGGGCTTCTCAAACGGCTCTGCAGAACCCACTGCAGCAAAACAGGCTGCAGCCACACTTGCATCACGGTCATTGATCCCAAGAGATGGTCTCCGTTCAAGTGGGAGCCAAAGTCATTCACCTCAATAGTGACAGTCAGCTTACCACAAGCATTCACTGGGCTACAGCATCTCTGACAGGTGCCTGGTGTTCCATGAGACTTAGAATTCTAGAACTACGGAGTCGGTAGGATCATCTCCCTGCTCCCATGGCAGGATATCCTGTCGGGAGGGTCACCTAGTCCAACCCCCTGGTCTCTGCCTACAGCATCATGGATAGATGCTTGTCCAGCCAGGTTTTGGAAACATCTAAGGAAGAGCGATTCCACAACCTCCTTGGGCAGCCGATTCCATTGCCCGACAGTTCTTATAGTTAGAAAGGTTTTCCTAATATGTAACCGAAATCACCCTTGCTGCACTTTAAAACCCTTCTTCTGTCTTCTGTGAAGGGCTAACCTGAAGGGCTAACCGTGATCCATTGATCCAAAATTGAGAACCATAGATCTACAGGGAAACCGTTTCAGGTCCCAGTATCAATGTCCATCAACTGATTGTGGGACCCTGGAGAGCAATTTCCTCTCCTGGTTCCTGGCAACGTACAGGCTTTATTAGACTACTGTACACCAGAGGTGGGGGAACCTTTTCCCTCCTGGGAGCCCCTTTGAAAATTAGTCCAAGCTCTGAGAACCACACAGACATTGGGAACAGGGGTGTGCTCAAGAAAAGGAGGGTCCAGATGATGCATCGGTTTCTTATCCTTGTGTGCATGCCCTCCTCTCTTCTCCTTTACCCTGAGCTCAGGTTTTTTCAGTGCTTGAGGTAGGAACTGGATCCACGAACCATATTCCAAGAACTTTAAAGGGGCCACATAAAATCTTGCCGGGAGCCACATTTGGCCCCTGGGCCTGAAGTCCCCTCCCCCGCTGTACACCATAGGGCCTTTTTATGAGGCAGTGATGGGTGGGGGGGATGGGTGTGTGGCCACGGTGGGTGGAGGTGGGGGTTCGAACCGGCGAACCCCTGCCTCCACCCATGGAGCTTTGGGCATTGGAGCCCATTGCCCTGTGCGTGGGAGATGGGTGTAGCACAGGAGCGTGCACGCACCCCCACCTCCACCCCCTGCAGCTTTCACACGGGCGCCTCCACCCGTCTCCACGCAGCGAAACTCTGGAGATGGGTAGGGGCATCTCGTGTGAAAAGGGTGACGGTGCGGGAGTTGGGCCCCAGATTGCAAATGAGACAGGACTGACTAGGAATACAAACCCCCTAAGCTCAAGGGGTAAGGAACCTTTTCCCTCTCAGGGTCACTTTGAAAATGAGTGCAAGCTCCAAGGGCCGCATAGGCATTGGGGACGGGGATGCTTAAAGGGTGCGCTCAGGAAGAGGCGAGTCCAGATCATGGATCTGTCCCCTCTCCTTGTGGGCAGACCCCTCCTCTCTGCTCCTTCTTCTCCTGAGCTCGGTCTGTCAGTGCTTGGGGGTAGGAACTGGATCCAGGGGCCAGACCCAGGAACTGCCTAAAAACTAGCCATGGGGCATATTTGGGCCTGAGGGTTCCCACCCCCCTCTCCTAAATCCCCTTACAAGGCAAGTATTTGCCGTCACTTTGTGTTTCTCTGACTTGGGGGTATGAATGAACCATACAAAGGACACCGGTTCCAAATGTCTGGCCGTGGTGAGGAGTCCTACCCTGAGGTTTCTCCCTGTTGGGGGTATGGCTGGCTAGGTAGGTGGGAAACGTTCAGGGAGTTTCCTGATGTGGGAGAGGCCGTTAGCCTTAATGGCCCTAGGCAGCACCTAGCTACCTTGTTCAAAGAGCACATGGCCAAGCATGTGGCTGGAAGGGTCATGTGACATAAATTGGGGGCCAGGGAGGAAAGATACAGGCATCCTATTACAGTCGCCACCTATGCAAAGTTTTAAGGAACATGTATGGAAAATACATATTGCAGGCCCTTCATTGTCACCTAGGTGCCAATGTGGGCCCTGCAACATGTATTTTTTATAAGTGTTCCTTAAAAATGTGCATAGGTGTCAACCCTAATCCTAATAGATTCAACATGTCTCCTCCCTCAAATACACTTTCTCCAAGACCAGTAGAACTTCTTCTTTCCCCCCCCCCCCGATAATTAGTAGCATTTGCCTTCTTTTATTCAAACTCCTAAAATCTCACTGCTAGCTGAAAGTTCAACAAAGCAGAGATTCATGGAGTATGGAAGAGCAGAGGGAGGCTTCCCTCCCCCCCAAAGATTTAGGTGCACAAAAAGCACAAATGCCATGAAAAGACACTGGGATTTGTGCTCCTGGAACCATTGAGTCCTTGGGAAAAATCTTCCCTTGATTAAGAGGTGTCAGTAAAAAGCAACGCGCTAAGAATAATCCTGATTGTCATATCAAGCCGAAGCGGGAGTAAAATGAATTTCAGAAGCAGCACCCTTTCATTGTTTAATACATAAACAATTGCAGAAACCTATTTAATTTGGAATGAAACAAGCTAGCCCTCCCCTGCTTTGCTCCACAACAGCTGCATCTGCACAGAAATGAATAGTAATCAGTTTTATTCCTGTGGCAAACTGTTTTCTCATCTTTATAACCGGCAACCCACTGATAACTGGTAAAGTAGCTTAATGACAACAGGAGCGTTCACCACGGTGGGTGGGTGTGCCAACGCAGTAGCAGACTTTAATGGGGTTTCTAAGCTAGTGTTGGCTTCTGTAAAGTTTGCTTCATTTTGGGATAATTTATGTTGGTTTTATGTTGCAATTATTTAATTATGCGTATTTTAAAAATACATCTGCGTTGCCAGATTGCATACCGCAAATGCTGTCTTTGATTAGCTTTTATTAAAGAAAGAGATTGTCGACGGAACGCCTTCCCATAGGCCATTCGTTTTGTAAACTCACGTTTTAGAAACGAGTCTAAATCAGAAATAACAAAGTGTGTTTTTAAAAAGCGGCGCAGTGAGTTTAATTCTCGCCAAGCCTGTTGAGAGGCTTTTAGAAATATCTTACTAAGAAAAGGGAGTATGTCCATTATTAAACGGAAAGGGGAAATGAAAGTGACAATTCTGCAGTCTGCATTTAGCAAGAAAAATATTAGTGTGAAGCTTTGGCAGGGCTGGATGCTGTAATAACAGTGATCGTCACGGAGATAATGTGGGTGCTTCGTTAGTCATAGAACGGCAGAACTGGGGAGCTGGGTAGGGAGCCCTTTTCCCTCCTCGGAGCCACTTTGAAAATGAGTACAAGCTCTGGGGCCAGATAGACGTTGGGGGCAGAAGTGCTTATGGGGTGTGCTCAGAAGGGAGAGAATCCAGATCATGGATCTGTCTCCTCTCTTTACGTGCAGGCCCTCCGCTCTACTCCCTTCCCCTGTGCTCTGTCATTCAGTGCTTTGGCAGGGGAGGGTGACTAGGAACTGGATTCAGGCACTGGAAAGGGTCCAATAAAAACTATCCAGAGGCCACATTTGGCCCCCAGGCCTGAAGCTGTTCCTTGCACTCTGACCCCGGTGACAAGGCACTTCCCGCAGGCCGGGTGCCTGAGGCTTCCTGGACTGGTTACTGACTGACACCGGGCGGCACCTCCGTCTCTTCATCTCGCTCCTGACTTTGTGCCATGCCCCTGGATCAATTCCGCTACTTTTCCTAACGGGGTCAATGGCCAGCCCCTTCCTTGGCTAGCCCCACGCACTCGCCCTTCCTAGGCGAGCCTACCACAGGAACACAAAATAACTGTCTGCTCTCCCTGTCAGACTTCGGGCTGTTGTCCAGTTCAAAACAGCTACAGCGTACTTCGCCGGCCCGGCCCTTTGTCCGTTTCAGTTCTGGGTTTCCCGCTTTCTCTCAAAGCCTGGCATTTTGGATCCACTTACCACCCCTCGTGTGAGCTTTCTGCTCACTTGCATCCGAAACCTCTGATGTTGCACTCCAACCTCCATTTCACCTGCAACTCTGAGTTTTTAAAGGGGCCGGCACCCTCCCCGGCCCACAAACTCTTAAAGAAACAGGGGCCCAGGTAAGGGCTTCCCGTCATGACCCTTGATGGTCCATTCTAACCCTACAGTTTTATGATTCTGTGACTTTAAGGTTCATCTAGTCCAACTCCCTATCCTGAGTCAGGACACCCTTTTCATAACGATGTCTAACGGATGCCTGTCCAGTCTTGTCTTGAAGACCTCCCACTGTTGAACCGTTCTGTTAGTCAAGACCCATGTTCATTGTGGTGTCTCCATTGGTAACAATGAGGTCAACGCAGCAAGCATGGGTCCCTTACTGTTAGGAAGTTTTGCCTAATGTTTTACCTCCACCTACTTCCTATAACTTTTGCTTCTCGTCCTGTCCTCAGTAGCAGTGGAGAGCAAATGGACAGCCAGACCATACGGAAATAATTTTGTCCAGGTCTGAGAGAGAAGTGTAGTGTAAAGGCTGAATGCTTTTACATTCATAGGAATTATGGAATCGGGCCCAATAAATTGACCAATCTCAGAATTGGAACAAATAAATTTACTCCTACTTTTTTCAAAAAATAAGTTTTAAGGCAAAGCCCCCCAAACTGTGGGGTCAGGACCCCAAGTAAGGGATGGATGGATGGGGAAGGGGAGGGAGACACATCCTGATTTGATATTCTTTACATGGCTTTGTGGCAGTTTGGGGTCACACACAGCTATATAGTCAACTCTCCACACAGGCAAAGTATTTAGAAACGGTGGTTTTGAAGCAAGTGGAAGGCGAACGTAGTTTCCATTTTCAGAAACGGAGGAAAGAATGACTTTGGTCAAAATGAGCATTGCTCATGTGCAGCCGAGTGGTGGGAGACTTGAAACTCCATTTGTAACTGGTGGCAGGACATTAGGAATACTTCTTCCCTCGAGCTCCGCGTGTCTCCTGTATATGTCAAGTTCTTTTGTCCAAAGACTCCCGTCTCTTATGTACAGTGCCATGTACAGCAGGGCCTTGATTTCAGCTGAGACATGTGGGCTATTAGAATGCAGTAGTAGCAAAAGAAGATTGATCCTAGTAGTCACAGATCACATGCAGAAGAAAACTTGAGTATGAGAGCTGTATGTGTCTCAATTTCTGCAGGTTTTTGCCCTGTGGAATGTAAAGTCTTGCATATTATTTATTCTTATTAAAAGCATTTATATAGCACCAGCAATGTACCTGGCGCTTTACAAAGGCTAAGATAGACACGGTTGCTGCCCGAGAGCTTACAATCTAAAGACGGAGGGAAGGGAGACAGGGAAGGGGAACAGAGGGACAGACAAGGGATGCATCATTCAGGAGGATGCGAGAGCTCAAGTACACGTTCTTGGCTTGGTTGCAGTAAGTTGGGAGTTTACAGATAACAGGTTGGGGATAATCCTGGGTGGGGATGGTTAGCAGGAGTTAGGAAGGGTGGAGCGGAAGAGGTGGGTTTTGAGGAGGGACTTGAAGGTGTGGAGGGTGGGGGCCAGGCGGACGAGGGCAGGGAGAGAGTTCCAGGCGTGCGGGGCAGTGAGGGAGAAGGGACGAAGGCAGTTGGGGGAGCAGGGGAGGCGTGGGAGGGTGAGGGAGGGGATGGAGGAGGAGTGGAGTGCTCGAGCACGGGTCCGGAGGGAGATCAGGGCAGAGAGGAGGGGGGGGGGGAGCGAGATTGTGAAGGGCTTTGTAGGTGAAGACGAGGAGCTTGTGCAGAATACGTTCAGGAAGAGGGAGCCAGTGGGGAGAGAGGAGAGGGTGCACATGGTCAAAGCGATGGGCTAGGTGGATGATCCTGGCAGCAGAGATGAGGGTGAAATAAAATAAAAGAGGTTCAGCTGCTTTCCTGCACCCTGGTGAAGCAGGTCCCTTTTATTTCTCGGGACCAAGTGGAAATACTGCTGTGTTTGAGTGGGTGAGGAATTACTCCTCTTCTATTTTAAGTAATCACTCTTTTGTTCAATCAAATAGGCATTTATTCAATAAAAGCAGAACAATTAGCATACCGATTATTAAGAAGACACTTGCAGCCAACCTATGGTGCCCTCACCTACTCTGACTCCTTTAAATACATACAAAGTATATATCCTTACGTGATCAGAGGTCAACGGTCTGGTTCCTGAAGAAGGCAGGCAACGATGCTGAGAGAGAGAGAGAGCCTAGCTGAGCACATTGCAGGACTTCCTAAAGAGAAGTCCCAGAGTGGGCCAAAATCACCGAAGCTCGTCGGCGCCCTGATAAAGGCTAGTGACAGAGAACCGTGAAGGGCAGAGAACTGATCCAGAGGCTGGCCTTATAGACAAGTTTCCCTTATTACTTATCCATGTTAAGGGGCTGTCTGCCTCTTACTCCAGAATGTTCCCCCTTATGGCTATTCATCATTGGGGCTTTTTCTGCTTAGTCAGTGGGGGCTTGCCCTGACCGGTAAGGTCTGGTCCACCCCTCCCTCCGCAGGGGGGGGCGGGGTCTGACCCTTATGGCCCTGGATTGCCCACATCCTCCTTAGAGGCATCTGGTTGTCTGATAAGGGCCATTGTTCAGTTTAACTCTGTTTATCAGTTTCTGACCTTCCACTTTGTCTCTCAACGTTCTTGTGAATTATTGTTTGGGAACACAGGGTTTCTCCTCTTCTCAGCGTCATTGCTTTGCCTCCTCTGACCAGCTTGATCATCCTCCCTACTAACACTTTATGTTCTTTAAAAATCAATAAATGAGTACATGTACTCAACCAGTGTCTTGCCTAATTTCTAACTTTCTACATAATCCTAAGTAGCAGCTACAATGGCCTACGCAGAAGTTATATTCAAAATGTTACATACTTATAAATCCAGCGTATACTTTTGGTTACACTTCAAGAAAAGTGAGTTACAGTAACATTCAATGTCTGTTCTGGCACATGTGTATCAGAAGAAGCACTTCTGATTCAGTTACATTGTAGCAGGAAGATTAGCATCTTTAATTAGGCCCAATCCATATCATAACAAGGGAAGCAAGGTGAAAGCGGGGAAGGCCAGCGAGGAGGAGGTTACAATAGTCGAGGCGTGAGATAACTAGGGCGTGGATGAGAGTTTTGGCAGAGGAGACAGACAGAAAAGGGCGGATCTTGGCAATGTTGTGGAGGGAGAAGCGGCAGGATTTGGCCATGGAGTCAGTGTAGGGTTTGAAGGTGAGGTGCAAGTCGAAGATGAAGCCCAAGCTGTGGGATTGGGGGACAGGGAGGATGGAGACCCCGTCAATGGTAATTTTGAGTATCCAACCACATTCGTAGCTGTTTCCCAGTAGCCATCTAGTTTGAGAATTGGTTGGAATTTACACTCATCAAACAAAAAGGCTCTTTGGATCCTTGGATATCTGTCCATGGGAAAGAGACGTACTCAGAGTTAATAACAACGTTTTTCATTTACTGATTCTAGTACCTTTCAGTTTGCCCTGCAAAATAAATGAATAATTGGGGATAAACATAATTCCTCCTTCAGTTTCCCAAAATTGGCACCATTCATAGTAGGTCTCTTAACTGAGTTGCTAACATGACATAAAATGTCAAACGGGATGAAATTGGCCTCAGTCCACCTAGCAAAATGTCAGAAGTTCCCTTGCTTAAATCAATTTGGACTCTCATTCTCTCCTCTTTGGAATCGGCCCATCTCGAAATGTTGGTCTGCACAGTACACCCCTCTGCTGTCCAGAACGGAGCAGTGCACGCTCTCAATTTGTTCTTCCACTTTCTCGGAACAAGCTCCGGCCTGCCCAGACCAAGCTAACACTATAAACAAGGCTCAAAATGTTGTGTGTTGTCCCTGGAGCTATACATTCTGCTCGATGCTGTGTTTGAGGAGGCGTCTGTCTTGTTTAGCAGAGCTTATCCGCTACGTTGTCTTTTTTAAGTTGAGACTGGATGTCTTTCTGGTAAGAGATGCTTTCATCCAACTAGGATAAATATCTTGAGCTACGCATGCCGGAGGTCAGACTTGACTTATCATGCTATCCCTTGTGAACGCTTTGGGTCGAGAGTCCTCATTCATGACAGCTTGTAGCACCTGCTAGTTTTTTGTCTGGCCAGCGCAAAGCCATTCTGACAGCTGTTCTCTTTAAGAACTGCCCAG
Source organism: Sphenodon punctatus (assembly GCA_003113815.1). NCBI lineage: Eukaryota > Metazoa > Chordata > Lepidosauria > Sphenodontia > Sphenodontidae > Sphenodon > Sphenodon punctatus. The sequence goes on along the minus strand of QEPC01008369.1, from coordinate 3,188,303 downwards.
TTTCAAAGATATTGCTGTTCCTTGGGTCTAACTGCTGCCACAGTAATCTACTCCCTCTCCTGCCCTCGGCTGGGTATGCAAGAAGCTGGGAGTGTCAGTCTGCTGCAAGCACATCAGCTTCACAGGAAGCAGGAGATGGGCAGCAACAAGAACAGGCTGTGATTAGTTAGTAGTATAATTTGGGCTTGTGCACATGCTCAGAGAGAGACACTCCGAGATGAAGCATGTCTTCCCTTCTTGTAAATGGCGCTCAAAAATCACTAGTGGCGGGCTGGGGGTGGGAATGGAGGTTACCAGGCATAAAACAGATGCGACTAAGAAGTAGATTAGCATGTGATCCAGTCTCCAGTCAGTTGTGGTCTGGGGAGAGGGACCAGCTCCTTGGAGGTGGCCTCTGGAAGGAGAACAGGACTGGCGCCCCAGAGAGGGGAGAGTCTGCCGTAGGGAAGGCTCCCTTTGAGAGGCGTTCTCTCCACTCCTCAGACAAGTCGCTGAGGGGCCCTAGCGCTGTGGAAACCAGCAGACCTAGAGCCTAGAAGGGGTCCTTGGAGACCACCTGATATTGACACGTGGATCAAGTGGGATCACGTGCCCTATAAGTCTCTCCGCCCCTGGCATAGACTGTCCTCTTAAATCTTCCACTGATGTGCTTTGTGGCCTTGGGGTCAGTGCGACTTACTGAGCCCGTCAGCATCTCAGTTAGGGTTACCATACCTCCCCTTTAAAAGAGGACACTTATGAAAAATACATGTTTCAGGGCAGCCCTGCACCCTGTATTTTCCATAAGTGTGCTCTTTTAAAGGGGCGGTATGGTAACCCTAATCTTAGCCCATCTGTAAAAAGACAATAATTCTCATACTGCAGAGACCAGTGGCGGACCTCACCTTAGGGTGCCTGGGGCAGTGCCCTGCCCCCGCTCTCCCCCGTCCCCCCCGGTGCCACTGACACTGCAGCTGTCAGAGCAGCGCGGCGCTCCGATGTCAATTTCAGCCGCCCGGCAGAGACAGAGTGCTCAGTCAGTGAGCGGCGCGCTCTGTCTGGAGTCCCAGAAGGGACAAACTTGGAACTGAACGCGCGCCGGGCGGCTGAGCGTTCAGTCCAAGCGTGCCGCTGGAAAATGAAATTTCCCATGAGCGCAGCTTTGCATTGAGCCCTATGGGCTCAATGCAAAGTCTCACCTGGGCATTCGGTGGAGGCGCTCGGCAGCGAGATGTGTTGCAGCGCGCATGCTTGAACTGACTCAGCTGCGCATGCGCACCATAGCACATCTCGCCACCGAGCGCCTCCATTGAACACTGAACTGCCTGGTGCCTGCTTGCCTCCTTGCAACGGTGAGTAAACGTGGGGGGTGGGGACCCGGGGAGAGAGACTGGGGGCCTGGGATGGAAGGGGGGAGG
>QEPC01008369.1:3152521-3183590 GCA_003113815.1 Sphenodon punctatus | reverse complement strand
AAGGCGGATGTGGACAGGGAGGGAGTTCCAGGCATGGGGGGCAGCAAGTGAGAAGGGACGAAGGCGCTTAGGGGAGCAGGGAAGGCGTGGAAGGGTGAGAGAAGGGACAGAGGAGGAGCGAAGTGCACGGGCTGGAGTATGGAGGGCGATAAGTGCAGAGTCTCTCTGCCACATTCTCCCTGCCTATCTCGGACGCATTGTGACCTGTTGGGTACTTTTTCCAAGCAACTGAGATTGGCCGCTGTTGTGGACAGGATGCTCAGCGGTCAACAGACCATTGGTCTGATCCAGTATGGCGGCCCTTACGTTCTTATCTTGTCTTCTCTGCCTTGAAATGACTGCCCAGGGCTCACAAGAGAGGGAGCTGAGCTTCCTTAGATGCTGGTGTCTAAGGAGGAAATTGGAAGTGCCTGTCTTCCCCGCCTCCCTACTGCACCTTTAGGGTATATCTTCCCTTTCTCCCCCCTCTCTGGCACGCTCAGCATGGTGGGGGGGAGGGGAGTGGAACATTCATACAACACCCACTCGTAGGAGGCTGTCATGATGTTTATTAACACTGTATGGCCGTGATCTGCAAACTGCTTATTCTGAAATAACCCTGTTGAAGCCTTCTGGGCTACAGTGGGGGGCTAGTCCAGGGTAAGTGGTTTGGGTGGGAATCGCAGCTTAAGTGACTTGTCAAGGCTCTGGCCAAAACTGTCAATTGTACCTGGGTTTCTCAATTTCTGGGCCTCATGAACCATCTTGATCGCTATTTGTGGGTTCAAATATGTAATGTGGCTTTCAGCCATTCAAGGACACTTGCTAACTAGCCGGCTGTCAAGGACTGCAGTTCATCATTTGTGACCAGTTATAATTTTTTGAAGCGCTGGCGTCGGTCAGCATTATGGTTTAGGGTATTTCAGGAGGATTCTGAGCTAGCCAGATTAATGGAGGGCAGAGCATTTCTCTACACAGATCTGGCTGGCAGGGGCTATGTTCTTGTAACAAGTTACAGGAAAAATCCCAAGGGGAACGTCCAAAAGCAAAGGAAGATCTGGCACGAGGTCAAAAGCCTAGCAGGGATGTCTGTGGTTTCCCTTGCGCAGGCAGATAACAAGAACAACAGACGTGTTTTTGTAAATGTACAGCAGTTGCTGCGAGGGCTTTGGCCTTTCGTTGAACTTCTTTATTTGCATCTTTCTTTTCGCCCATAGGGGAGTATGTGGAACTTCATGACCTCCTGTTCAGCCTGTTAATCCATTTCTGCTGTCTCTGGGTTGATGATCTTTCTAAAACGTCCTAATTACTGACATCTAAATCCGGGTCACATAATAATTGGGGGGGGAGGGGATGGAGAGGGAAATGGTGTAGTTTAATTCCATCTATCTTTTACTGTTGGGATCCGTCCTAGCACAGCGTCACAGCCTCTGACGTCAGCTGCAAAGCCAAGCACCCCCTTGCAAGTACCATCTCCCCGCCAAGTTTTTACAATAAGGGCATGCAGAGGGGCACTGTCAGTGGCTGACCCACAATTATGGGGCTCCCTGAGATTCGTCTAAACCCAAGCCTGCTCATTTTCCAGAAGCGTTGTCAGACCTTTCTGTTTGGCCCGGTGTTAGGCAAGCAGGGATAGGGTTGGGTGAGACTGGGGAGGCGCTAGGAGGCTGTGGGGGATTAAAGGTGATTTTAAAGATGGTTTTGTGTTTTAAGCCTAAACGTAAATAATAATAAAATTTGATTTTTATACCCCGCCCTATCCCCAAAATGGCTCAGGGCAACTTACAACATTTTTTTAAAAAAACAGCAGCAGTACAAATACATGTAAAATACATCCCGCACCTCCCAATTGCCCACCAACCCAACCCATCCCTCCCATTCTCATTCCTCCAACTCTCACTTGGAAAAATCCCATCCCCAGCCTAGTTGCGCCCCCCCCCCCCCCCCAAGGGACCACAGCTAAATTGCAGAGCTACCCAACCTGCAACTTTATAGACTGCAGTGAGATTTATTTGCATCAGTATTATTTACTGATGTATTAGTAGTACCATACTGGTCAGACCAATGGTCTGTTGAACCCAGCATCCTGTCTCCAACAATAGCCATTCTTGGTTGCTTGGGAGAAGTATTCAACAGGTCATAATCGAGCAATCAATTCTCTGATGTTCACGCCCAGCGCCTGACAGTAAGAGGTTATGTCCCCCAGCCAACTTGGCTAATAACTATTAATGGTTTTATCCTCCCAAGAACATATCCAGTCCTTTTTAAAATCTACCTATGCTGCTGGCCACCTTGGCCACCTCCATTGGCAACAAATTCTTGTTACTCTCTTTGCATAATAACCTTTCCCTTTTTACACAGCCCAGTGATCGAGTGCACTTTATATCAGTAATGTCCATTTCACGATCAACAAATACAATGGGTTCTTTTTTTACAGGCCCAGTGCAATGTAAAGAACTTCTGAGATGATTGCTTTGATTCTGGGATTTTCTTTTTGTACAAAAATCCCCTCCCCTTTTTCTTCTTCCAATGTTATTTTTGGCCAAACTACTCACTTGAACTGGGGGAGGAAAAGCGTCTCTAAATATATATTTTTTAATTTAGTTGTTTAGTTTTCTCTCTAATAATTGATGATGTGTTCATTCCGCTGAGCTTGGAGGTGCAGTCTATATTAATAGATTGTGCTGGCACTGCCAACCCATTTCAGTCGTCCCAACAGAGCCTCTAGAATCCTTGCCCAAGGTCAAGTCAATGGTTTTGGTTGAAAAGTCTTGTCCCGCTCCCTGCAGGCACTGAGAGACCTGAGGGCAGTCCAGCTTGGAGGTCCTAATGGCGTTGTGCCTACTAGTGCTCTAGGAACTGTCTACTGGGGCATCTCATTGTTATGAAATAATTAGGCAGTTTGGCCATGGTCAGAGGAATAAGAAAGATGAGGCCTGAAGAAACTCAGCCCAGCTAAGGTTGTTCCTTGGACTGATGAATAAGGAGGATTATGGGGAAAAGCAGCAACCAAGCAGATTCCAGGGACTCCTACTCTAGCAGAGAATATGAGCTGTTCAAGGATGAAAGATAAGGCCCGATGGCCAGTTTCTCTGATAAGAAAAGGAAGGCCTGAAAGGAAGGAAGTTTGCCCCCCGCAGACCAGCTCAGCAACTGGAAAGTAGAGAAAAGCTCCCAAGTGTCAATTAACTTCAATTGACTAATGCATATTCCTAGAGGCCTTCTCTGCTCTGAGGAGAGAGAGAGAGAGGCAGGGTCTTCCAAGTGATAAAGATACAGACGAAGTCAACAAATGGTCAGCTAATTGCCACACCTGGCATGCTCAAAGAAGGTGTAATGAAGGGATCCTGCAACATGGATTCATAATAACTGACACCCAGGGAAAAAAGCCCTCCTAGAGCAAACTATGCAGAGAACACCAAGAAGCTAATCTGTGTGTCAGCACTTGTGAGCCTCGTGGGCTGTTCGCACTTTTCATTGCTCTCAAAGATTCAGAGACCAAGATCCAGAGACTCATAAGAACATAAGAAGTGCCATACTGGGTCAGACCAATGGTCCATCTAGCCCAGCATCCTGTCTCCGACAGTGGCCAATCACGGTGGATTGGGAGAAGCACCCAACAGGTCACAATGGGGGATCCATTCCCTGTTGTTTCCCCCCAGCTCCCATCATGTTCCCTGATCCTGTCTGGCTAATAGCTGCTAATGGACCTATCTTCCAGAAACTTGTCCAAACCTCTTTTAAACTCAGCTATAGTACTGGCCCTTACCACAGCCTCTGGCAGTAGATTCCACAACCCAATTATACGCTGAGTGAAAAAATATTTTATTTTATTTGTTTCAAACTTGCCACCCATGAGTTTCATGGAGTGTCCCCTAGTTCTAGTACTAGCTGAGAGGGTAAATAACTGCTCCTTGTTTATTAGTTCCACACCACTCATGATTTTATAGACCTCTATCCTATCTCCTCTCAGTCGACTCTTCTCCAAACTGAAGAGCCCCAACCTACCAAGCCTCTCCTCATACGGGAGCCCTTCCATGCCCTTTTATCATTCTCATTGCCCTTCTCTGTACCTTTTCTAGTTCCGCTATGTCTTTTTTGAGATGGGGCGACCAGAACTGCACACAATATTCGAGGTGCGGTTCCACCATTGATTTGTATAGAGGCATTATGACCTCCTCTGTTTTATTCTCTATCCCTTCCAGCGATCTCCGGGGCCCCCTCCGCTCCTCCTCTGAACCAGCTCAAGTCTCTGACCGTGGCCTCGGACACTTAAGAAATCCTAGGTTAAGTTACTGGGGTATTTAACTGGTAATATTGCCACGTCCAGGTGCTCTGTGTCTATCCAGTAAAACTGTGTTGTACCCACATACATTGGCTTGTTAGTTGGTGACCTTCGATCCCGGTTGGGGTAAACTGAGGTACAACAAACCCATTTCTTTTCCAACATCAGAAGATCTCAGTCATTAGAACAGGGATGAGCCAAATGCAACCTGTGGCTGGTTTTTATTTGGTCCCTTTCCAGTGCCTGAATCTGGCCCCTAGATCCAATTTCCGTCCTCTAGTACTGTTAGACGGAGCTCAGGGTAAGGGAGCAGAGATGAGGGCAAGGATAGGGGGGCGGACAGCTTCATGACCTGGAATCCTCCCCTTCCTGAGCACATCCAATACATCACACACACCCAACTTCTCGGTGGCCCTTGGAGCTTGTAGTAAATTTCATAGTTGCCCCTGGGAAGGAGAAGGTCCCCCATGCATTAGAATAAGGCATGAACCTTTCTGGGTTTATTTTTTAAACTTATAATCTCTCAGTTGATTAAGTCTCGAATCTTTGAAAAAGCTTTCGATCAAAGCGGTCTCTTTATGGTATGAAATTATTCTGTAGCCTTTCAGTCTGTAATGTTTAATGCCGGTTTATGCCAGCGTGGTTCGCAGCACGGTCTACCAAAAAACCAGCCCTCAGGACTGGTTTAATTCAGGATCTTGGCGAGGGATGAACTTTGTGCCGTCGCTTTTTCTTACTTCACCAGCAGGGACATATTTAAGGGTCAAAGCATGTCTAACAAGCAAGCAGCTTGGGACCCTTTCTCTTATACAACCTCATTTATCTAAATCCTTCCCAATACCGGACGTGCTGTATATACGCTGAAGCCACTGATCATTACCGGGAATTTGGCTGAAAATGAATGACTCTTTACAGAAGGTTTAACTGGATGAGCCATCACTGGATCAATTTTATTGTTGTTAATAATAACAATAATAATAATCGTGGCACCAATGTGCCTGGCACCAAGCAATCATTAATTAGAGACAGACTGCTGCCCCATCTAGAATGGACAAAGGCGAGGAGTCAAGGGGAACATAGGGAGAGACAGGGAGACATTCCTGAAGTTGAGAAGTCGCAGAGGCATGTGCGTAGCTTCCTTTCAACGACAAGGGGACCCCCAAACGATAGGGCAGTAGAGGGAGCAGCAGTGAGCACTCTGCGGGGGTGTGAAGCTAGAGAAAGGGATGGAACGGTGCGGTTTCAGGAGGGATTCGAAGGTTGGGAGGGAGCAGAGGGTGCATGTTCAAGGAGGGGGAGTTTCCAGGCATAGGGGGCAACCTGGGAGAAGAGGTAAAGACCGTTCCGCCTCTCAGCTCTCCGCACGTACTGAGATTGCCAGATCGAATTTCCAAGCGAAGAGGCGTTACGGAGCAGTGAGGGGGTTCTGCTGTTGAGTTCTGGGAGCTGTGGTCATTTGAAATAATGGACATCTGGCAAGTTGACACCCCCACCACTACTGTGCGTACGCATGGACTCGTGTACACCAGAGAGCAAGACCATGTGCTTTGCCATCCTACGCTCCCCACCCCGGTGGCTGACCCACTCTAGAACCAGGCACTGGTTGGGTCCCTTTGCAGAGGCAGCTGCTGTTGTGAGTGGGACTAGGGGAAACGACCTGCCTGGGGCTGAGGACAGAGAGACCTGGAGCGGACGGACACGCTTCTCAGCATCCCACAGAATGAGGTAGTTGTGCAGGGTCTGTGGAGACCAATATTTGCCCAACAGCAGCCTCTCAGCACTGACCCCTGCAGGATGGGATGATAAATTCCTGCTACCAGTCACTGCTGGGTCTGCTCAAATGCAGAGGGTTTTTGCATAGGTGCTCAGGAGATGCATTTAGAAACAGCATCTTCTCATCAGGCCCCAGAGAGGCCAGTGTTTACACATCAGCCATGGCCTGAGAGACAGTATGGGGCCCCAGAATCCAATTACTTGTAGGTGGAGCCCATTGACAGATTGGGGACCAAGCACAGTCCAAGTAAAACCATCAGTTCTCCTTCTTCTCTTTTAGGCTGGGTTGGTGGAAGGTGACAATTCTGGAGACTGTTCTTCATGAGCAAACAAGGCAATCCCACCTGACCCCATGTCAGTCCTCTGTGTTTCTGGAGGTTGACATGACAAATTCAGCCCAGACCTTTTAGCAGAGGGTTAAGGATATAAGGAGCTGCCTAACTGAGTCAGATCAATGGTCCATCTTAGCTCAGTATTGTCACAACCAGGAGTTTCAAATTTAGCTCCAAATCTGGCTCTTCCAGGGTCTCCAGCAGAGGCCAGCACAGGCATGATACCTGAGACCCCTCCAAGATCCCCAGTAGAGGCGTGCTACCAGAGATTCTGAATTGGAGATGCCAGGAATTGAACCTGGGACCTTATACTTGCAAAGCATGTGCTCTACCACTTGAGCCACAGCCCCACCTCTTTATTCAATTTTATAAGCTACCCTTCCCTTAAAGCTCAGTGACTTGCAAAACATAAAAACCTATAAAAAAATCCCCTTAGATCTTTCCCCCTACACCTTCCCCTCCCACCCCACCACCCTGTCTCAACCCTGCCTGACTAACACGTGGCCAAACAAAAAGGTCATATCTCTTCCGGAAGATAAGCAGGCTTGGGCTTAGACCTTCAAGGGAAGGGAGTTCCACAATTCTATTCTCCTTTACCGTCCCCTTTTAAACTGCATGAATGTCTTCCTTTCTCTCCCTATGTTCCCCTCTCCCTTGTCTGTCTTACATTGGAAGCCCCTTGGGGCAGGGATCTGTCTGTACCTATTGATTGTGTACAGTGCCAGGTACATTGCTGGTGTTATATTAATAATAATATAATATCAATTCCCTGAGCCGTGCATCCTTCCCTTTTACATTTACTGGAACTGGAGTTTGAATCCAGTCCCCCAGAATAATGGGTTTCTCTCACCAGAGCCACCAATCCCAGAGAACACTAAACAAGGTTCATTTTCAATTTCTCAGGAGGCAATATATGTGTTCCTCTCTTCTGCTAGCTTACAGGAAAACAGCAGGTGAATCGATAAACAGTTCAAGCCACTTCCTTTGAATTTATTGATTCACAAACTGTTTGCATCTTAAATACCTCCAAACAAAAAAACATTGCCTCATTACACAGGAAAAAACACACACACACTCACAATCTGTATTAAACTCAGAAGCTATATTAATGCGGCATGAAGTCTGGCTAGCTAAATATAGTTAGGGAATAAGATGACTGCAGAACCATCTTATTGGAGATCAATATTTATCATAATTTTGGACTGTATATACTTTCATACGCAAAATTGTGTGCACTCACTCACTGAGGGCTTGTTCATAAGGGCACTTTTGGAAAGGTGAGAGACCCTCCTACCTAAATCTAACCTCCCCTGGGTTCCAGCGAGCAGAGGTTTTTAAAGTGAGGTTAAATGGGAGGCACTCTGAAAAAAGGAGATTTTTATTCCTATGAGGGTGATCTTCTGTACAGGTGAGTAGTAATTGCATCTGCCCCCTTTCCCAGAATCCATCAGTTCTTCCTTTTTTAATGTTTCCCTCACAGCATCTCTGTCTCTCTCTTTGTTCAAGTTCCTGCTCAGATAGTTCCCTGAAAGCTCCTAAGCCAGGGAGATTAGAGGAAGGGAACATCTATTTAAACCTCGGCTACTTCCCGTTGCTTGCAGGAAAAGAAGCAGAGGGAGGGGAGTTATTTCAGAGTAACTCCTCTGGAATGACTACCCTTGCTGATGAGATCAAGCCTGAGTGTGTATCTAAGAACAAAGCAAATGTACAGGAAGTTCTTTGTATTTCATTTCCTCCTTTTTTTCCTTCTTTTTTTTTAATTGGGGAGAAAAAAATTGCCATTTTTGTAAGGCATCAGTAAACCGTTGGATTTGTACTTTAAGAAAACCACTAGAGTGTTAGTATTGTGAACTAAACCATATTAACTAGGGATGCACCAAATAGTAAAAAAATTATTAGCAAATATTTTCGAGTTTCCGAGGACCGGCGCTGAGTGTTCGGCCTCGGTACTTGTTAGAATACTCGGTAAAATAAAACTGAGTACTGAGTCTTTACTAAGTACCCTTATATAGGGGCAGGAAAAGCCCTGTGTATTGCTGATTTGAGGATTTACTGTGTACCCGGCCAATTCCTCGGTTACTCGGTAAAACTGAGTCGAATACTGAGATACTCGGTAAATACCAAATTGTTTTGAATACCAAATTTCAGCTATAAATCTTTCCCAAGCTCACCAACAGAATGTGGCCCTATAAAAAGTATCATTAGCTACTTTGTCTCCTTACTCTCTCTTGTGGTAAATGCAGATAAATTAAGGTAATTTTAGAACAAAAGGATTACTGTAAAGCTGTTCAACTCCAAGGACACCATCCAGCTCCCATTGACTTCAGTGGGAACTATATTGTGCCCACTGCAGTACTTAATTTGTACCAAATAAATGAATAAATTGCCGGGACCCAAGCCTGCCCCCAGAAGCCACGCCTCCTGCCGCAGAAGCCACGCCTCCCAGTCCAGAGCGTGTCAGAACAGAGAGATTGAACTCTAGTCTCCAGCTAGCAACCCAACCACTGGACTAATCTGTCTCTGTAAAGCTGAATATAAAACAGGAGCTCTTGTGATTTAATCTATAGGATGGCCAGCACAAGGGGTGGGGGGCAGTAAAGTAATGAATGAAAATCCAATTCAACATCCTGTGGGTTTTTTCCCCCTGACTTTCATGACCAATCTCGAAATGACCAATATTGGCCTTTCCTCGTCTTTCACCTTATAGCGTGTACGCTCCTAGTGGGAACATTTCCCAGGGGTCTTCCCTCCTCCCCCCCCCCTGAATTTAATTGCCAGAGCTGAACCCCAATAAGTTCCTCTCACCTCCACCCCCACCTGACACACCCACACAAATTAAGCCCTGCTGCATTGTCCTCAAACTTGTCTGGATTTGTAAAGTCTTGATGGGTTTGGATGATGATAAGAGACGTTCAGTAGTAGTGACCTTGTCTATATCGGGGACTACAGGTGACTCGGAAAGCTTTTCTGAGCTCTGTGGACCAGAGCAATCTCCAAGCAGGTGGGAGGGGAGGACTAGAGTTCCCTTCACCGGGCGTCTTCCTGCAAGAGAGTGCCTGCACCAGCTCTGCAGGCACGGGTTAAAGGAAAGAAGGTGGGCTGCATTAAAGGGGGAAACCACAATGCGCTGGATGAAAAGGTTTGGGTTAGATTCTTTTATTGTGTTAAAAACAGCTCATTCCTTGAACATCGTTGTTAAAAACAAGATCTGTTTGCCACCGAGTGGCTGCAACACAAGGAGGAAAATATTCTTAAAGAAATCCTTAATGACCAAGATTTTCTTACAAAGGCATCATCGGGAAAAACGATGCCTATTGTCAGAATGCAGCATGACATCCATTAGGGAATGAAACCCATTTTGTCTTGTTGAACGGACAAATGATGAATAAATCCTGGCTGAATACAAGGCTGTAATTTACTGGAGGGACGCCTGCCACCGTCGTAAACTTGGCAGGTTCCTCTCGGGCGGTTTTTACAATAGCTGCAGAATCCCGACACCTACTTAAGTCTTTAGGAATCAGCTGAGAGCGGTGCACAAGGCAAACAAAGCTATTCAGGCTGGGGTTGTGTGTGTGTTTTGACCGGGAGGAAGGGAGTCTGCAGTGCGTAGGAGGCAAGAAGTTTATTAAGGCCTTTAACGTTCTCATAATAAAGTTGTGATCCTATAAATGCAGTCACACCCTGGTTGATTTATAAAGGAGCTGGAAATGGGGCTTAATAGCGCTAAATTTAACAAATAAATAAAATGAGAATGGTTTTGAAGAACTCAAAGATTTTCAATCAATCTGGTTTTATTATTAATTAATTCTTATTTTGTTTCTTTGTATGGTACCAGCACCATGCTTGGTGCTGTAAAGTGATGGCTTCTGAGACAGGCCTCTGCCCTGAAGGGGCTTACAGGCTAGAATAGACAAAGGAGGGGAGCATAGACAGGATCTGCCAGGGTCACGTAAGACCTTGCAGGACCAGGACCTTGGGGCTGCAGGGGAGTAAGCCAGGTTCCCCAAAGTGTCTGACCCTTTCACTGGCCAAGAGGTGAGGTCTTGGCCAAAGGGCAGCTGAGTGGCTCCGGCTGGAGCCTCAGATATAAAAGGGAGCTGGAAAGGTTAAAGGGAGAGACAGCAAGCCAGGTAGGGATAGGAAGCCAGAAGGCTCGGCCTCCGAGAGGACTTGACTTTGGAGGCCTGGAGGAAGGGGCCAGGGAGCTTGCCTAAGCCCCCATTGTTGTACAGGACTACCCTAGTAACTGGCTGGCAAGGAGGCTAGGCCATGGGTTCACGCAAGGGAGAAGGAACTGGCTGGCAGGAAGTGCGCCAGGCCAGAGGGCCTGTTGTGTCAAGCACCCTGCCTACCAGAGAGGAGTAAAATACTGCTCGGTGGGCTCTGTGAAGTCTTATGTATTTGTCTGTCAATGGAAAGTCTTATGTATTTGTCTGTCAATGGAAAGTCGGAGAACTGAGCACATTGTCAGTAATACATGCTGGAGGGGTAGTGCTGTATGAACTGATTCAGAGTAGAGATCCTGAAAGGACTCACCCTAATAGAGTGCTGGCTTGTTTAACAGGGATACAAATATTCCCATTTTACAGATGGGGAACTGAGGCTGAGAGAGAATGGCTTGCCAGGACCACCCAGTGAGCTCATCGTGGCTAAGACAGGATTTGAACCCTGGTCGCCCAGGCCCAGGCCACTAGGCTACACTGGCTCCTATTTTCTGGGACGCTTGTATTGGCTGTCCAGCTCTGGCTTCTCTCTGTATGTAGTTTTGTGGTGTCTTGATTGTGGCTGTGCTTCAGATTGCTGCCATCTAGTTAAAACCAAGGATCTGATGTGATGCCTTACAGGGCCTGCAGCATGTAATTTTCATAAGTGTTGTTTATGTCCCTCCACCTTGCTGCCTGCCTAGTGGTTTCCTGTCCCTGCCTGGGATCTCATGGATTTTTAAACCCGTCTTCCAGTCACCTGAGCCCATTACTGCTTGCACATCGGCTAATGGCCTTTCGCAAGCTCCAGGATGATCAGTGGTAGGATGCTGCTAGATGCGGACTGGGGGACAGCATCTTCATCACGTGCAGGTCTAGACCCTGAGAGCCAGTGTGGCTTTGTGGTTAAGAGTGCAGTACTGGGACCAGGCAGTAGGGGGAGGCCCCGAGTTCGTCTCACTGGGTGACCATGGGCCAGTCACAGATCTCTCAGCCCTAACCTACCTCACAGGGTTGTTGTGAGGATTAAGAATTGAGTTCATTAGTTGTTGTTATTATTACAGTTAATAAGTTAAAGAATTGTAAGCCACCCTGAGCCTAAGAGATAGAAAGAAATTAAATTAATAAATAAAGAATTCTCATTTTTAACGAGAATTTAAATAAGCACCACATCCATTATTATTATTTTCATCAGGTTTTCCTCTTCCGTCAGGCTTTCCCTAGCTGCTCACCCCCTACAAGATTGTTCACTGGTGCTTCTTATATTGTCTTACACTCTTAGACAGGGTTGAGGAACCTCAGGCCTTGGGGCCAAATGTGGCTCCCCCAATCACTGAAAGACTGAGCTTCAGGGTTAAGTTCATGCACTAAAGAAAAGGGGACAGATCCAGGACCTGGATCCTGGACATACCCTTTAAGTACCCTCCCCACAACCTCTGTGCGGTGCTTGGCGTTTGTACACATTTTCAAAGCGGCCCTTGGAAAGGAAAAAGGTTCCCCCACCTCTGCTTTAAGGTCATCCTCCTCCCCTTGTAACTAGGCACGGGCACCTGCGACTTCTCAACTTCTCTTCCTGTCTCTCCTTACATGCCCCTTCCCTTTTGTCTATCCATGATTGTAAGCCCCTTGGGGCAGGGAACAGCACCAGGCATAGTGCTGTCACTATATAAATGATAATCATTTCCCCCATTTTGCTGAGATGCTTGCCTGCCTGCGTACATGGATGACATCTGCCTATGATCATTATAATTGAATCTCCAGCCCTGCGCAGCTCCGGCCTTGGACGCTGTCGCTTATAGCTGCGTAATACGTACACCTTTCTGCTATAAATGGCTCGTGCTTTTGATGGATGTTTAGTGAAATGTTTTAATGCTTTCCTTCCCCCCTGCCCTCCTCTCCGGTAGCTATTGACAGATGAAAGCACTAAAGTTGGCTTTACATGGGAATTTAATCATACCAGCTGTCTCTCAGATCCTGATACAAATATTTTCCACTGTTAATGGTTTCAGTGTGGTTTTCTTTTTTATATATATATAAATGATCAAATGTAATTGTATTTAATGCAGTTTGTCTGCCATGACCCGGTAGCCTTTTTCACCAGGTTGCAGACTGCTTTTTTCAAAGCCCAGGGGGAGTTGAGAGAAAAGGAAAATGTAATTCTTGGATGCATTCCTGTCTCTCCCTCTGTTCCCCTACCCTTTGTCTTATTATTATTATTATTATTAATAACAAACATTTATATAGCGCCAGCAGTGTACCTGGCACTTTACAAAGTAATAAAACAGACACGGTCCCTGCCCCTAGGGCTTACAATCTGAGAGACAGAAGCTGGGGGAGAGACTTAGGAAGGGGCGAACAGAGGGAGAGACAAGGGGTCTAACATTCATGAAGATGCGAGGTCTCAAGTGCACGTACTTGGCTTGGTTACGATGAGAATGACAGCAGGCAGGTCCATGTGGCAAGGATAAGGGTAAACCGATCGTAGGTATAGGAATAGTGGCTCAGCAGGATAAAGAGTCAGACAGAGCAGAGCGAAAGAGGTGAGTTTTAAGGAGAGATTTGAAAGTATGAAGGGAGGGGGCAAGGCGGATGTGGACAGGGAGGGAGTTCCAGGCATGGGGGGCAGCAAGTGAGAAGGGACGAAGGCGCTTAGGGGAGCAGGGAAGGCGTGGAAGGGTGAGAGAAGGGACAGAGGAGGAGCGAAGTGCACGGGCTGGAGTATGGAGGGCGATAAGTGCAGAGTCTCTCTGCCACATTCTCCCTGCCTATCTTGGACGCATTGTGACCTGTTGGGTACTTTTTCCAAGCGACCGATATTGGCCGCTGTTGTGGACAGGATGCTTATGGAGGACGATAAGTGCAGAGAGGTAGGGGGGAGCAAGGTTGTCTCTGTAGCGGGGAGGTGGTAGCGCTGGCTTGAAAGGTGCAGGCACTCCTGCTACTAGAGGATCACCCCATGGCACTAAGGCGAGGTGGAGGCACCAGCCAAAAGGAGGACAGTGCCTAGAGAGCACAGGTGTTGACTCCTGCAAGCTGGGAATCCGAGTGGCTAAGTGGGGTCAGATGGCCCAGGCATGGTGAGGCCAGCCCTAAGGCCTGGAAGGCAGAAAGGAGCTCCCAGTTGGGAGCCAGGAAGGGCTCTGCCTCCTTTGCTGCCTGGCCAGAAAGGCCTGGATTAGGAGGTCCGATAACCCAGAGGCATGGGACTGTCTGTGCTGAGCTGCCTGGCTGGGCGGTGACACTGTGGCCCTAAACCCAGTATGATACGAGCTGTGTCTGTGTATGGGTGATGGGCTGAACCCACTAAAATAAAGGACTTTAGAGTTGAAAATTCTGTGTGGGCCTGGGTTCTTGAGGGACTGATCCTGCAACCATGCACCTCTGGGGACCCCGCCCTGTTAAGTTCTTCCCCTCCCTTGTCTCTCTCAGATTGTAAGCCCACTGGGGCAGGGACCTGTCTGTAATTGTTGATTGTAAAGCACCAGGTACATTGCTGGTGCTATATAAATAAATAAATAAAATAGTGAAAAGGTGGGTGAATAATTTTTTAGGCAAGTTCTATTAAAACTGAAAAGTTATTGCTTGGTGACACGATGGCAAAGGGAGGGATGATACTGGAAAAGTCCAGGCAAGCAGGAAAGAGGAGATATTTCGTATGACTGAACAATGGTAAGCTGAGACAGCGACTCCAACATTCTTGCTGGTGTGACCCCATTTTGAGACTGTACGTCAGTCTTGGTGATCCCAGGCCAAAGCAGAGCCTTGCAGAGTGTATCCAGTGTCAAGTGAGATCGCGATCCCATCTGCAGATGTGCAGCTGCACATCTGGGATCAAAATTAAGTGATTGGAAACCTCTGGGCTAGGAGTAACGTCACAAAGAAAGGGATATTGGGGGGTGGGGATGAGTAGATCTTAAGGCTGAAAGGCGGAGCATTGTGATCTGGTTTGACTTCTGCACGACACAGACCACAGAGCTTTATCTAACTTCCTGAAACCAAAACCGTATTTGACTTTTCAGCCATTGCTAAGGGAGAAAGGCTCATCCCATCATATGTTTAAAAGCAGAGCAGATAAAGAAATAGAAAATAGCATTACAAGATCTGATCCATCTTGAGCCAAGGGATAGACCAGAAATCCTAGCCTATCTTTCCTCTTCATCTCTAATACCACAACTGTCTCTTTGTCTATTCTAATGGCTTCTCCAGAAGTTTTACAAGAAATGCAGAAACCGTATGGACTTTTTTTTAATTTTATTTTTTAAAGTCTGGGAAGCAGCCTTTGATGCTGGTTCCCAACTGGTGTATGCTTGTGTAGCTCTGCCCAATCTCAGTGGCACTAACTACCCTGCTTTGCCCCAGCTGAGCATCTGGCCCTTGATTCAGAGTGGCAGCCCAGTGACCAAGTGAGACAGGTTGGAGAATGTAATTTCATAGCTGAAATCTCATAATTTACAGAGTGTTTTTAGGTCAACTGAGCTGCAAGGTGGCTTAGAAACACTTATTACTGCAGCCATTGGGAAGTTTAGCCCATCTCTAAAGCCATTTTAAGGCAGTGTAGTGTGGGTCCAGACTGTTGTTGTACAAAGCTGGCAACGTGCTTGGTGTTGGAACAGTCATGACTAGAGACAAGTCTCTGCCCCCAGGGGATGGCAATATAGGAGAGATAAGGGAGGGGAGGTAAGGGGAAGAGCACATAGGGAGAGACTGGGATCTGTCTCTTATACACATCTAGATGTGTATAAGAGACAAGAAGGAAAGTAGTTTACCACAATACTGTTTACCGTATTACCACATAAACAAACACCACCGTTGAATATTCTAAAAACAGGTCTGGAGTGGGAGAAGAAAGCAGTTATGGGTAATTGGCAGACCAGTAAAAGCGTGGTATCACAGTGAACTGCACAGAGACTGGATAGCGGTCTCGACTCTAGATTCGGTGGAAGAAGTAGGTTTTTGGAAGGAATTTGAAGGTTGGGAAGGAGGGAGCAGATTATATGTGCTCAGGGAGGGAGTGCAAGACCTAGGGCAGCATGAAGAAGGGGTGAAAACAGTTTCGGAAGCAGGAGACTAAGGCTGGTGGCAGAGGATTGGCGTTCCCATGTGGGAACATAGAGGAACATGAGGTCAGAAAGATCAGGAGCGTGACAAACTGCTTTTATGCCAGAGTATTGGTTGGGTTTTTTTTAAATGTTGGCCTGTGTTTTAGGTCGTACGTACAGAGAAGAACAGTCTCAACAACCGGTTCCTGCCCTGGGATGAGATTGAAACGGAGGCTATCCTGTCCATTGATGACGACGCCCAACTTCGCCACGACGAGATCATGTTTGGATTCCGGTGGGTGCCGTAGAGTTGGCGCTTGTATGGGCTTCTGGTGGGTGGAGAAGCAGGGCTGGGTGAAAAAGTGGCCGTTCTCCATTTAAATTTACAGCGAGTGAATTAAACGTGGCGCCCTTTGGGAGTCCAAGTCAGTCACGGGAGCTGAGAGAAGTGAGACTCCGTTCCTTTTTCAGCCATTGATTTCCTTGAACCGACATTTTCCAGCTTGGGTGCGTTCAGGTGAATCACTAGGCATTCATTCCTTGTCTCTCGGAGGCACTGAGCATCCGCCACTCCCGTAGAATTCAGTAAGCGCTGTCCGTGCTCAGTTGACCACCAGCGCTAAAGGCCACTGATCACTTAATAATAATAATTTTATTTTTATAGTGCTCCCTTGTCAAATGGCACTCGGACGGTTTCACTTAGTAGCTGTTGATGGTTGGGACTGTGGGTGAGCTAGATTTGGCATTGTTTGAATGTGGTGTTACTATTTTGTAGGGAGGGAGGGAGAAGGGTGGGTAGGCGCGATGTGAGATGCCATGTGAGAGGGTGGGGTATGGGCAGGAGGGAGGAGGGGTTTGCCATAACCTCCCCGTGAAAGAGGAGGGTTTGGGCATTGGGGAAATGTAAAGTTCCCCTTGGTAAGAGATGGGGCGAGTGTAGTGGGGAGAGGAGACTCTCATGTCAGGAGCATGAGACTGAAAGTTGGTTGAAGGGAGGTTAGATTTTAAAGTTGTTTGAATCTGAATTTGTAAGGCCCTTTTTTTGTAGGCTATAGGGTGGAGAAGGGTTACGGAGTGCGGGAGGGACGTTCAATCATAGAGCTGGAAGGTGCCTCAGAAGGCATCTGGTCCAAATCTGCACCTACAGCACCCCGGACAGTTGACTGTCTGTCCTCCGTTTGGAAACCTCCAGTGAAGGAGAGCCCACCGCCTCATTTGGTGGGGCCCCAGACTCCTGTTTAGGGGTTACCTTCCCTCGTTTTGGATCCCTTTCTGATCCTTCCCAAAGTGGGTAGGGTTCTTTGTCCTGCCAGCCTGTCTTTGTGCAGGAGCAGCTGATCAACGTTTGCTGCTTAACCGACTGTTTTGGGAATTTTATCCCGGACCAGATGCTTAATATCCGGGGGAAAAAAAAAAAAAAAAAAAAACCCCAAGAGGTCTAAGCCCCTGCTCCTTGGTCACAGCTTTAGCCCCATCCACCCACTTACGCAAGGCTTCTACCAGCTGAGCCCCAGACTCAACCATAGATTGCCCTGGCTGCGGCCAAAGCATGTGAAACGGGCCCGCTTCCGGAAGTGATCTGGGCCCAGTCTGTAGCATTTAAGCACTGCCTCTTTAAAAGCAGAATTCAGTGGGCAAATGATCAAGGATAACAGGCACGGTCCCCGTTACCAGCCCCGCCACATAGCGCCTGTACTCCGCTTCCCCCACGTTCCACCTGTGAGTCTGCTTCTCCTCCGGGTCGTCCCCTCTCCCTGAACGGGGTGAAGTCCTTGGGTGCCAGCTAATGGGGTGTTGCTAGCTTCTGCCGGAGCATCTGTGAGAAGATCAAGCATCTCCACCCCGGCTGTGGTCCCAGAGCGTATGGAAGAAGCGGCTAGAGGCAGCAGCAGCGGCAGGAGGGTTGGTGATTCTGGGGAATCCAGGGATGTATACTGACTCAGGGGCAGGCAATGGCGCTGGACTTGGGGGCAGACTGTGCTCAATACCCCCCCCTTGGCCAGGGACAGGCTTCATGCATCCCCTCCTCCTGTGGACTTTGCTGCTGGGGGGTTTTGTGAGCACCCCACCCCTCCCTTTGAAGATGCTGGTTGGGCCTTCTCGGTGCTGCTTGGTTGGGAGCTTATGGGGGGGGGGACACGCCCTGCCTATTGTCAGCTGGGGCAAGAGTTTGGTGTCTCCCCTCCCTGGCAGGGGGCACCGGCTTCCGGGTTGCTCCCTCAAGAACAGGGAGTGGCCGGCAGCTGTGCCAACAGCCGTGCCGGGGGTCCGTGCCGAAGGGGCACTTCCAAAGGGGCTTGTCCTTTGGCTGTGTCCTTCAGCTGGGGTCGAGGGATGGAGTTAATGGAACTAGTGTTTGGGTAGAGGAGGAGGGTTCTATGTATATTGTTTAGGAATGGACTCTCCCTCCTGGTGAGAGCAGGGGGTTGAAGAAGCCCCCCCCCCCCTCCTGGTGGCAGCAGGGTGGGGGAGTGGAAGTATGTTGACCTGGGCCCCTGGTATTGCCTGTGCGTAGATATGAGGGGTCTGGATGTTTAAATGGAGAATAGATTTGTTTGCTTGTTGGGATTGTTAAATTTGAGGGGGTTTTGATGCTAATTATATTATGATGATTTCATGTATTGTATTTTCTTTGTGTATTTGTAAGCCGTCTCGAGTCAGCTTGGGATGAGAGAGTTGCAGGGTATAAATAAAAATGAAATGAAATGAAAATGAAATCTCTGCCTCATGCTTGCGCTGTTCGCACTCGTGCTGGGATTGAGCCTCCTGGGCAGCTAGCAGCCTCTCCTGGGCTTTGAGTTCCTTCAGCCGGGCCTCCCAACTCCTCTCTGAGGCAGTTCTGCTCCCGGATCAGATCTGCCTCCATCTGGGAATCCCATGGGGAAGGGTAGCTCCAGCGCCTGCTACGGCATCTGGCTTATCGGAGTCTGCAGGAAGACTTCCCAGGGCCTGATCTAGCGCCCCCCCCCCTCACGACCTGAGCCATGGTTCCCTTCTTCAGAGTCCGGTATTGGATACCTCTCTTGATACACTCCTCCTCCAGCTCTTTCTTACTCGTCTGGTTGTACCGCTCTGCCAGATTCAAGGACTCAGTTGCTCAAGGCTTATTTCTAGTTTGCCTTTTTCCCTTCTATGTGCTTTAAAAAAATCCTGCCTGGTGGGTCCCACCGTATGTGCTCTCAAGGCTGCTTGGGCTATCCCACTGCTGCCACCATGTGTGGTGGCACAGAAGGGGGAACTATACAGCTGAGCTACCCACCTCGCTGTGCCAGGCCAAAACTATTGGGAATCCAACAGAGGCAAGAATCTTATCTGATTCCCCCACCTGTTGGTAACCCCCTCCCCCCAAAAAAAAAAAAAACTTGGATATCGCTGGCACCACCCAAACTCCAATTACTATGAGAGCTCGCACAGTTTGGGGTATGCGAACTCCAGATAGTTATAAGCTTGCAGCATCTCAAGGGCTCCCTTTTCCCTGGCTCCTTTTAACTGGCGTTCCCCCCACCCTTATGTGGGGCAAAGGCCCTTGGTGGAACTCAGGGGTGCTTAACTTGGCTAGAAGCAGCCCTGGCTGAAAGAGCCAGTGGTGGATTCCCCTTTCTAGCATGATTAGTTTCTCTCTTTTGGTAGCTGTGCCTAGCAGGCTCGGGGAGGCGTCTGTTTTGCAGTGAGCGCATACACATACCCAGTAGGGTAAAAAGAAGACAAAGACGTGTAGGCATTACTAGTTAGGCTCAAAAAGGGGTTATATACAGGTATCAAGGTAGAAAAGGGTAGAATAGGCTCTTGAGCAATTGTAGAGTCAGGTTTTGGGCTCAGTGGCCCATTTGTACTGCATGTAAACTTAGACTGTCCTTGGTTAGACAGGCAAAATAGTTCCTTGTTACTTACAGTTTCCTCTCTACTAGCTGGGATCAGGGTGACTTGCAGCCACGTGTGGCACAGTTCTTAGTTACAAAATGGCAGGAGTCCAGAGGGGATGAAATCCGAGAGAGAGAGAGTAGGCAGTTCCTGGCTTTTTATAACCTTTTCAGTCTCTCCAGAGATTGGTTCATGCCATAGAGTCTAGCCAATCAGGGTGGTTACCAGAGGACACCTGACCCATGTCTCATCAGCCAGGAATGCCTGTTGTGACATCCTGCTCAAAAAGGTTCCAGCCTAAGGTGCTGAGTCATCGCCATGTGCTCACAGGCACATGTGCTCTAGGCAAATGCAAAAAGCACAGAGCTTTTTTCTGCACACAGCATCCCTGTTCCATGGGTGTACTGACACATAGGGCGCTTTCGAACTACACTTTCCGCGCACAATTTGCCTCTGGGAAAAAATCCGGAAGGCAAAGCATGCCCAGGGTTTGTAACGTGGGTGCGCCCCGCTGAGCATTCTTGCCAGCAATCCTGTGGACGATTGCAGAGCTGGATTTCCCCATTCTGCAATCCTCCACAGGATCACCGGCACAAAAAATGCACGGGTGGGGGTGCGCTACCATGTTACAAAACCAACGCATGTTTTGCCTTCCGGATTCTTTCCCACCGTGCTTGTAGGCATAGGGCCTCTGTCTCTTCATCTGTCTGTCCTGGCATCTTTCCGCAGCTCCAAAACAGACCTGAATTCTCAGCTACCCTGAGCCTTAGGGGAAAGGCGGAGTATAGTTATAAATACATTAATTAATTCAATAAATGAAGAGTAAAACCAAATTAACACCAGGAACGTAACACGGTAAGAGCATGCCTCTGCATCTTTGCTCTCATCTCTCCAGAACATATTCTGCCCTCGGAGAGGCACAGGCGTGGCTCCTTTTGCCGTTACCGTGCCTATCTCGGAGCCGAATTTGACCCATGTTGGGGGCAAAATGGGAAGGCAACGAGTCCCTCTAGTGTCGGGTTTCAAGCAGGCGTTAACGGGAGGATGCAGGGGGTTGTGTGGTAACTGTGTGGGGCGTGGCAGCTTGCGGGGAATCCGTCCAAAGGGACTGAAGCCTCAATCATGAAAATGTTTTAAACTGGTGGGAAAGAAGGGGGCGATGGGACACTTGTTCACACGCCGTTGTTTGCGGTTGTGGATGTGTTAACGGAGCCCTTCTGGGACGACTCGGAGAGCATGTCTTCAGCTGCCAAGTGGTGACAGCAATAAGCCTCAGTCTCTTCCCCTGGCGGGTCTTGCCCGCCTGCGGTTTTACTGTGCTTGTATTAACTTCCACAGAACGTCCTGTCATCAGGATCACGTTGTTGTTGTTGTTGTTGTTAACATCTTCTCCTACCTCAGCAGTGACTCTTCCATCTTCCAAAGGGCTTTCTGCGTACACAGGGACGTGAGGGGATGGGGGATGGACATCGGCTTCGATCAAAGCCTGATTGTTGTTCAGAACGGGCTCTGATTGGTGGAGCTGGGGTTGCTCCTGCTTTTATGGCAAAAGATCTCTCGCTCTCCAAGGACTCTGTTTCACAGGTGGGGTGAAAGCAGGACAGCAGCAAAGCTCTTCTCTTATTCATCAATCCTATTATTGTTAGGGCTGCGCATTCGGGTTTAGATCAAACACAAAAGACTCAACTGCAACCAGGAAACTGGATCCTCGCGCTGAGTTAATGCCACTAATGAGCAGGATCCCCCTGATGGGGTGGGGTGTGGGCATGGTATCCCCCTGCCTAGTGCTGTGGAGCTCGCTGATAGGGTCACTGCCTGCACACACACACACACACAAGGCTGCACCCCTTTACACACACCCAGGCTGTTCTCCTCCTCCTCTCTGCTGATAGCAGCTACCAATTTTTTCCCTGTAGAAAAGGTTGCAAAATTTTGAGACATGGAACACCAAAATTGGCACTAAAACCAGAATAGAAATCAGAAATATGGAATTTGCCGCTAACCTTGCACATCCCTAATTACTATTATTATTTATTATTATGTATTTATATAGTGACAGCAGTGTATCTGGCACTGAAGAATCATTCATTAGAGATAGGCCCCTGCCCCGAGGGGCTTACAGTCCAAGATGGGCAAGGAAGAGGGGGCCATAGGGAGAGACAGGGAGACATTCCCGAAGTTGAATAATTGCAGGGGTGTGATCAAAGGGAGGAAAGAGCGGGGAATGTAGGGGGAGAGGGATACATTCAGGGCATGAAATTTCAGATGAAGCTCTGGGAAAGTCGCCAGACTTTATCCTGATACTAAACTGTTCTTGCCCCATTACACCCCTCAACCAGTCACCCGCCTCGGTTTTCTGGGTGCCAGTGGCTCCCAGGTGCCTGTAAATTTTGTGCCCTAGATACATTCACAAAGCTGAGCATGCTGGACAGTGATGCTTTGATGCTGTAACCCCAGCTGGGAGGGGAAGGACGATATCAGCTGTTCTTTGCCACAATGACATGTTGGCCTGGTCTCCTGGACTCTGTTCCAGGCTCGGCCAGCGACCTGTTGTGAGATCAGATCCTCCCCTTCTCTTTGGTTCCCTTTCCCCAGCTGCAAGGAGGAGCATGAGATCCGTCTCCCTTACCGAAGTGCCCTGAGAATTCGCAGCTCGGTCCTCAAAGCATCCAACAGCACAAGCTCTTCTGGAGCTCATGGGACTCCTGCTGGTGGAGCACTGGACAAACTGGGCTATTACTGATTAAGAGCATCTTTCAGTCGAGGCTACAAAAGCGAATGCCTTTCATATTCTTTTTTTAAAGTTTCCCACAAAGCCTGCTCCTATTAATCAACAGAGCGCGTGTGTGTGTGTGAATAGAAAAAGATTCCTGCAGTGCTTTGAGGCTGAACCATTGCCTAGTAACCATGGCTTAATAGCTGCCACTTTTCAAAACTCCAGTGTAACAAAGCTTATTAAGTTCCTGGGGTAAAGACTTTGGCTTTCTCCCCTGTAGTTGTGAGTGCATGCACCAATGACACTGCATAAATGACAAAAGTAAAGCCATTGGAAACCTCTCCAGCAGACGCTCGATTGGCCGTGTGGCAGGCACGGTGGCTTGGTGTTCTCGGTGAGGATGTAAAAATGTATGTGGACGTCGCTGAACATCTTCCACGTGGGGCAGAGCAGGACTGGATGACTTGGAGGAATTTTAAACCATCTTCAAACAAGGGTTGACAGGTCAACAGACAACGTGAGAAAGCGGGGCTATATACAGGATTCAGATATTTGTACTTGTGGCAAAACACAGACTCTGAAACATCTATTATTATTATTATTATTATTATTATTATTATTATTATTAACAAACATTTATATAGCGCCAGCAGTATACCTGACACTTTACAAAGTAATAAAATAGACACGGTCCCTGTCCCTAGGGCTTACAATCTGAGAGACAGGAGCTGGGGGAGAGACATAGGAAGGGGAACAGAGGGAGAGACAAGGGGTCTAACATTCATGAAGATGCGAGGTCTCAAGTGCACGTACTTGGCTTGGTTACGATGAGAATGACAGCAGGCAGGTCCATGTTGCAAGGATAAGGGTAAACCGATCGTAGGTATAGGAATAGTGGCTCAGCAGGATAAAGAGTCAGACAGAGCAGAGCGAAAGAGGTGAGTTTTAAGGAGAGATTTGAAGGTATGAAGGGAGGGGGCAAGGCGGATGTGGACAGGGAGGGAGTTCCAGGCATGGGGGGCAGCAAGTGAGAAGGGACGAAGGCGCTTAGGGGAGCAGGGAAGGCGTGGAAGGGTGAGAGAAGGGACAGAGGAGGAGCGAAGTGCACGGGCTGGAGTATGGAGGGCGATAAGTGCAGAGAGGTAGGGGGGAGCAAGGTTGTGAAGAGCTTTATAGGTGAAGACTAGGAGCTTGTGCAGGATTCGTTCAGGAAGGGGAAGCCAGTGAAGCGAAGAGAGGAGGGGCTGCACATGGTCGAAGCGACTGGCGAGGTAGATGACCCTGGCAGCAGAGTTTTGGACAGAGATGAGGGGAGAAAGGTGAGACCGGGGAAGGCCAGTGAGAAGGAGGTTACAGTAATCGAGGCGAGAGATGACCAGAGCATGAACAAGAGTTTTGGCAGACGAGACAGAGAGAAAAGGGCGAATCTTAGCAATGTTATGGAGGGAGAAGCGACAGGATTTAGCAACAGAGTCAATGTAGGGTTTAAAAGAAAGGGGTGAGTCAAAGATGAGATTACTTGGATTACTAGTTTGGTAATCCAAGTCTGTCTACCGGTCTGTCGTCTCGTGGGGAGAAACCCATATCACGAAGAACCTTGCCAAGGCAACAGACCAAACTGTATCGCTTGCCCAGTACTGGAGAAACTGGTAGCAGGACACAAGGAAAGGGAACGGTAGCAAGGAATGCATCCCTGGCTAAAGAAAATAACCCTTGAATTTCAGTCATCTAGATAGAGGGAGGCTGCTGAATTGATCCCAAATATGAGAGGGACAGAAGACAAAGTAGTAAAAATGATCCCCCGTTTTGGAGCATCATCTGTTGACAGGCATGTGCCAGCTTTTGAGCTTTGCAAGGAAAAGCTGATCCAGGAAAAGGTCCAGAAAAAGGTATAATCTGAACTACTTTGTCCGCATTCACATGAGCCTTGCCTCCTGCCTCTTCAGTTTCTTACGGGAGATTCTTAAGTCTGCGTCTGCACTGTTCCCATGCGTGGTATCCCATAATGGTGTGCAGCTCTGCACTGCCTATATGGGACAGGCAGCCTGACTGTAAGATTAATTCCTTCGCATGTTACTGCCAATGTGTGCGAGTTAACACGATTGATAAACCTCGGCATCCGAGCTTGATTTACTAAAGTAAAAGTTCCATTGCATTCTGTGTGGCTAACCTCAGAATAAAAGTCGGGGGAAGGAGGGAACGTAGTGTCTCCTGTGAATGCCGGCTTCGTCTGCTGTCCTGTTTGATCTCCAGGGCTTGCTCCTGATTGAGAAGAATGCCATTAGTGGCGAGGTGGGGGGAACTGTTAACAAGGACGCAAACCGTTCCTGCTTGTACTTAAAGATTAAGAAAAAAAAAATCACATTAGATTACATAGAGGGAAGTAATCCAAACTATATGCACACAATGCTGGGTTCTAAATTAGGGGTTACCACTCAGGGAAAGGATCTTTGAATCCTTGTGGGCAATACATTGAAATCCGTAGTTCTGTGTACGGCGGTGGCAGCCAAAAAAATTAAAAAACGTTAGGAATTATTCAGAAAGGGATAGAGAATAAAACTGAAATATCATAATGCCTCATAATATCATAAATCGATGGTACGACCGCAGCTTGAGTACTGTGTGCAATTCCGGTCGCCCCATCTCAAAAAAGCTATAGTAGAACTAGAAAAGGTGCAGAGAAGGCCAACAAAAATGATCAAAGGTCTGGTACGGCTTCCGGATCAAGAGAGGCTTGATAGGTTTGGGCTCTTCAGCTTGGAGAAGAAACAACTGAGAGGGGAGATGATAGAAGTTTATAAAATCGTGAGCATGATTAAATAGGGAGTTATTTTACCCTCTCAAATACTACTAGAACTAGGGGGCACTCCATGAAACTAACTGGCAGCAGATTTAAAACAGATAAAGTATTTTTCCCACTCTGGCAACAAATTTCACAACTTAATTGTGTGCTGAGGATGCGGTCAAGACCAATAGTATAGCTGGATTTTAAAAAGGACTAGATGAGTTCTTGGAGGAGTAGGTCCATCAACGGCTGTTAGCCAAGTAGGTTTGGGGGCCGTTAACCTCTGAATTTCGGTAGCTGGGAGTGAACAGCAGGGAATGGATCCTTCCATTCTGATCTGTTGGGCACTTCTCCCAAGCAACCGAGATTGGTCACTGTCGGAGACAGGATGCTGGGCTCAACGGACCCTTGGTCTGACCCAGTTTAGCACTTTATGTTCTTATGAGGCGGAATCTGCAACAAAACTAAATACTGACTCCTGGCCATTGGCCATCAAGGTGTTGACAACGTTCTCGGTTAGATTGTCAGTAGAGATCAGTTGGCCGTCTCAACAGCCGAAGTGACTCTTGACATGTTCTGAGTGAGGCATCTATCACGGGAGGCTGGAGACCACAGACCGCGCACGGTGTGGATGGGAATAATGTGTGTGCGTTCAAGGAGAACTCTTTTTCTGTGTTTAGAAACCTACCACATGGGATGTGCTCCATTTATTATGATTATTTATTATTATTATAAGCTTTTATATAGCGCCAGCGATGTACCTGGTGCTTTAGACTGAAGGCTCCAAGCTCAGTACGAGGGCATAATTCAGACACTCGCTGGGAACTTTGAGGGATTAAGCAGTCTGAGGAGAGCCAGCGGGCATGCAACAGGAAAACAGATTGAGCTCCCAAGCTAGGAGTCGTTCGACGCTGACGCTTTTCTTAATTATCCCTGATGGTTTTCCAATAATTCTATGAGATACCTCCTAAGGAAAAAGAGAGAGCGAGAAATTCAAATAATGTTGTTGTATGCTCGGTCTCCCCGTCATATCTATGAAGTAGATGTCAGTGCTGCCTAGTGGATAAGGTGTTGGATTTTGACCTGGAAGGCCAGGGTTCAAATCCTGTCTTTGCTATGATTCACTGAGTGGTCTTGGACAAGTCACTGCGTCTCAGCCTCAGTTCCCCATCTGTAAAATGGGAATAATAATGACCTACCTCACAGTGGTGTTATGCAAGTGAGCTAGATAAGGATTGTAAAGCACTTGGAATACTGAAATCACTATAGAAATTATTATTATTAATAATAAAGTAGATCAAGTGTTTTTACTCATGAGTGCATTTTTGAGGTAGTTACCTCCTCTCTTGCTTTAGCCTCCCCCTGTGTTCACACAAGCAGAGGGTGGGAGTACGTATCTCTCCAAACAAGTGGGGTTAAAATGGGGCAGAATTAGGGATTGTGTGTGTGTGCTGTTCAAGGAAGTTCTCTCTGTACTTTGTGGTCCCAACAACCCTCAGCACTGCCCCCCCCCCCACCAAAATAAATAAATAAATAATGTGTCTGCCTCACTGGCTGCTTCAGAGCGAGTGAGGGTGCTACGTCTGTCCCAAATGTGAGAGTTGGATCCAAAAATCATTCACATGAGATCTTCCAGCTGTTAGTAAAGCCGTTAGCTTTTGGGTCACATAGGGCCTATCCGCAGGCATGTAACAAGTCTCTTTTTTGTGTGTGACTAATTTACTATCTCTCAGCCTCAATTCCCCATCTGAAAAATGGGAATAATGTTGACCTGCCTCACAGGGTGGTTGTGAGGGTGCTTTGAAAACTGAGAACATTATAGGAATGATCAAGAATAACTACCTCGCGCGTCACAGAGTTTCTGTGTGTCTCAGTAATATTAAATGCTTTTGAGATCTTACTGCTAGGTGAAATCATGCTACAAAATCCCAGTTCTTGCCTCCAGCACGGCCGTGCACCGCTGACGTTCTGCTTTTACATTAACAGAGTCTGGAGAGAGGCCAGAGACCGTATCGTTGGATTCCCCGGCCGGTACCACGCCTGGGACATCCCTCATCAGTCCTGGCTTTATAACTCGAACTACTCCTGTGAACTCTCCATGGTGCTGACTGGTGCTGCCTTCTTTCACAAGGTAAGAGCAAGGGGTGAGAGCAGACTCTATCCTGAGCTCTGAGCTTGGCTTTTTCTTTCTGTTGTAGCGTGAGTGTTTTAAATATGCCGGACTGGCCGCCGCCACCTCCTCCTTTCCTGCAGCTCTGATTGCCAAACCAAGTGCTATCAATTGCAGGCTGCAACGCTGCGGAGGAAAGGTTAATCTCGGCGTCCCAAGAGACGCAGTTCATTTGAGGAAAGAGGCCTAGAGCAGCCCAGAGGTGAGAGAGAGGGAGATGGAGAGTAGAACCAGTGCCATCTCTGCAGTTTTATGGGGCATTGTGACACTAATCAGAATATTCTAAGCCCCGTGCTGCTGCTGGTGCGTGATTCGTTTGGGCCAGGTGGGAGGCTGGGCTCCAAGTTAAAGGCCCAGACATCATCGTCCTCTTTCCGTAGGACCCTGCAGAAATCCCTGTGTGATTCCAGCAGTTTCTTGTGCATCCTTGTTTGCCGCGGAGCCCTAAGGCATCTTTCAAATAGGAGGGTTTCAGTTTAAATGGCAATTGGGTGCCCATAGCCCCTAAGTAACGTGTCATCCTAAAGCAGAGGTCCCCCCGCACTGTAGGTTGAGTTTCCGAGTAGGGTGAGACCCTCAGGGCCACAATCCTGACTGATCATGCAGATGCTTTGTGTGTCTCAGTAGCTGCCTGGGCTCATGGAATTATAAGTCTCAATATGGGGTCATGCCAGGGAACTGTCAGCCTGACGTTTTGCAAGTGAAAAACCATTAAAATCAACGACAGACTTCCACGTAGGTCTGCATGGAACACAGCCGCCAGAAACCGTGGCCCCCGGATTTGTCCATTGAAACCGGGCCCTGTCTCTGGAAGTGGAAAGACTATGACGGGGACTGGCTCATGCCAAGAGGTTGCTGGAGGGGGGGGCGTGGTTTCATCTCAGCTCTGACCCGAGCAAAAGCCTGTAAGTCTGAGAGCCTTGGCATTGATCTCCAGCGTGCTTCCGTTCAAGGTGTTGCTAGCTGGCTGCTTTGATTGCACTGAGTTGTGTTTTGTGTGTGTCCCCCCTTCAGTACTATGCCTACCTGTATTCGTACGTGATGCCTCAAGCCATCCGGGACATGGTAGACGAGTACACCAACTGTGAGGATATCGCCATGAACTTCCTAGTCTCTCACATCACCAGAAAGCCGCCCATCAAGGTAAAGTCCTAGGCAGAAGCCTCCACAGAGTTCACTGCTTTTCAGAAGAGCGAATTTGTTGGGGAGGTTGTAGCTGACGTCCTCCTAGACCCAGCCAAGCCAACCCTCAAGGTCCCTTCCAACTCGGACATTCTACGATGTATTTATCCTGAGCTATTAGAACGGCCCCTGTCCGGGAACAGGCTTATGTTGAGTGCAGATGTTTCTGTGGGCACGGTGAGTTGTCCCATCTTGGGGCAAATCCCTGTAACTAAGCTAGCTGAGAACTGCACATGCTCTCAGGATCCGGTCTTTGAAACAGGGTTCCTTCAACTCAAAGAGCCTTCGTTATCACGTACAGTGTAAAAAGTCCCCAATCTGTCACGTACCTCCACATAGTTCATAATCAACTTCCCCAAGAGCAGTTCCACATCAGATCCTCCAGCAGTTCTACTTGTGGGGGTCTGTTAAGACACTGGCCCTTGGTCTCCCCTTCAGGATTTATGGAAGCCTCTTAGTGCAGACCCTGCAGTCTGGCCTCGTGCCAGCCAGTTCCAGTCTTTGGACTCTAACCCGTGCCCCCTACCCTCCCTTTTGGCCAGCCAAGGCTGTGCTGCCTCTCTGGCCCACTTCATCTGGACTGTCTGCCCCTGAGGCAAGCCATCACTGCTCCCGGGGGTGGTGGTGGTGGGGTGTTAGTGACTCAGGGGGTAGAGTGCTTCTTTGCATGTCTAAGGTCCCAAGTTCAATCCCTGGCGTCTCCGATTCAGGATCTCGGGTAGCTCACCTGGGTGAGGCCTCAGCCGGGGATCCTGGAGGGTCTCGAGTAACACGCCTGGGTGAGGCCTCTGCCGGGGATCCTGGAGGGTCTCGAGTAACACGCCTGGGTGAGGCCTCTGCCGGGGATCCTGGAGGGTCTCAGGTAGCACGCCTGGGTGAGGCCTCTGCTGGGGATCCTGGAGGGTCACAGGTAGCACACGCCTGGGTGAGGCCTCTGCCGGGGATCCTGGAGGGTCTCAGGTAGCACGCTTGGGTGAGACTTCTGCCAGAGACTCTGAAACCCCTGCTGCCGTGTCAGGCTGTGACAATTCTGGGCTAAGATGGACCATTGGTCTGACTTAGCTAGGCAGCTCCTTGTTGCCTCCATGCCCCTCTCTGTGGGTCTAGCCCCATGAGTTTTCTAGCTCAGCCGCACTTAGCTAGCTTGCAAAGCCACACCCAGCTCATGCTAATTGGCTTCCTGGCCACTTAAAGGGAGGTCAGCTTGGTCCCTTAGGGGCTACACCTCTGCAGGGACCTAACCCTGTAAGCACTTAGCATGTCCCTGTTACAGGGCATTTCCTCAGGATGGCCGCTCTGTGACTTAATGATCCCAGGCAGAGCCTCGTTCCTTTGTTCAGGGTAGCACAGGTTAGCACCTGGCTGAAGGGGCTTACGACATAAAGCTTTTTGTGCTACAGGCCGCAAACCAGTAGTAGGTAAAAGATTGCACCGTGTGGGTGTCCTGCTCACCTACAGCCTCATGGGGGTTGAGTCTCTCTGGCCCTGACTACAGGTCAATAACTTCTCTCTTTTCATTATTATCTATTAAATGATCTGTCTATCACCCAGAGATATAGTCCCTGTCACAGAGAAATTGCAGGTTCTGTTGAGCCACCTGTCTGCTCCGCAGTTTTGCACCGACCCCGTTAGCCTCTAAGGGCTGTAATGCATACGGCGATAGCATCCATCAGTAGGGGGTAGAGGCTTGTGGTAAAACAGACTCTGTGCAGTGCAGGGAGCTGTCGTTCTGCTCTTTGATAGAAACGAGTGTTTTCTCCGAATGCAATTCTGGTTTAATATTAATCGCCTAAAACCCCAGAGACCTGCGTCTGAATCCCAACCTCATTCCAGGCCCTGTCGTCTGTAATCGAAATAGATCGACAGCTCAGTCCAGGTGGCCGAGCAGAGCCTCGGGAGTCTGATCTTGGGAATTCTGATCCCGGTTCTATCCACTGGCTCTCCTAGGTGTGTCTGTTTCAAAGCACTTAGGCTAAGTAATAACTGTGGCCAACGGGGAATAGTTTGAGCAAACTCCATAAACTGTAACAGAGCAGAACTTACTCCGACGCATCTTGCTTGTGCGGTCTGAATCCGCGCTCAATGAAGAGGGGATGTAAATAGGACTTTTGCAATCAGCCCTTCCCCCTAAAACAGATGGGCTGACCTACTTTTCCTTAGCTCTTTTTCCCCAAAGAGAGCACGCACGCATGGACTTAGCGAAACACAATTCCGTCATCGACCGTTCCCTTTTACAGCAAGGAGCCTTATATATAATGTAAGTCCCAGCTGTCCTTGCTCATCTGAATTTGCTTGTTAGTCCTTTCACATTGAGTTTCAACAGCACCCCTGATTGGTACAATCGCTGTGGTTTTAATAGTGAAGTCTCTGCTCTTGGGGGATACGTTTTTAAACATAAGAACATAAGAAGTGCCACACTGGGTCAGACCAGTGGTCCGTCTAGCCCAGCATCCTGTCTCCGACAGTGGCCAATCACGGTGGATTGGGAGAAGCACCCAACAGGTCACAACGGGGGATCCATTCCCTGTTGTTTTCCCCCAGCTCCCGTCATGTTCCTTGATCCTGTCTGGCTAATAGCTGCTAATGGTCCTATCTTCCAGAAACTTGTCCAAACCTCTTTTAAACTCAGCTATAGTACTGGCCCTTACCACAGCCTCTGGCAGTAGATTCCACAACCCAATTATACGCTGAGTGAAAAAATATTTTCTTGTATTTGTTTTAAACTTGCCACCCATGAGTTTCATG
>QEPC01008369.1:3134609-3151255 GCA_003113815.1 Sphenodon punctatus | reverse complement strand
ATAGCCCTACTGCGATACTCTTCCCCTTTATACCTGGAATTTCTATCCATAGAGATTCTAGGGAACAGTTTGCATCCTTTAAAATTTTAATTGTATTTGACTCAATGTTGTCTTTTACATATAGAGTCACCCCACCCCCAACTCTATCTACTCTGTCATTCCGATATATTTTGTACCCTGGTATTACAGTGTCCCATTGGTTATCCTCGTTCCACCATGGCTCTGTGATGCCTATAATGTCTAGAGCTTCATTTAGCGCCATACGCTCTAATTCTCCCATCCTACTTTTTAGGCTTCTAGCATTTGCATATAGACATGTGTATTCTTTTTATTCGTCTTACTGTGCACATTATAGGGGACTATCAGGCACCCTGGAATTGTTATTTATCTGTTCTCCAGCGAAATCCACCTGAAGTCCGTTAATTTTTATCCCTTTCTCTGTCTTAAGTAACTCTAAATCCCCTAAGTTAACATCATCCTGCATCGATGCCACAGTCCGAACTGTGCACTCCGCAGCGCCTGTCGGCTTTTCCCCAGGTTCTAGTTTAAAAACTGCTCTATCGCGTTTTTAATGTTTAGTGCCAGCAGCCGGGTTCCATTCTGGGTAAGGTGGAGCCCATCCCGTCTGTATAGGCTCCCCCCTCCACAGAAGGCTGCCCAGTTCCTGATAAATCTAAAGCCTTCCTCCTTGCACCATTGTCTCATCCGCGCATTGAGCTGTTGGAGCTCCGCCTGCCTCCGGGGTCCTGCGCGTGGAACAGGCAGCACTTCCGAGAAGGCCACCCTGGAGGTTCTGGACTTGAGTCTACTACCTAGAAACCTAAATTTGGCCTCTAGAACCTCCGTCCTACATCTGCCTATGTCATTGGTACCAACATGGACCACGACAACAGGTTCCTCCCCAGCACTCTCTAGGAGTCTATCTATGTGTCGCGTGAGGTCCGCTACCTTCGCACCAAGCAGGCAAGTTACCATGCGGTCCTCACAGCCACCGGCAACCCAGCGATCTACATTCCTAATAATCGAATTCCCAACTGCCACAGCTGTCCTATTCCCACCCTTCTGGGCACACACCCCCTGGTGTGCCCAATTTTTGTTGACTTTCTGCTCATGATTCCTGTAGTGCGGTTTTACCAATGTTACTGCTTTGGTAAAACAGTAAGCAGGTAACTCAGTAACAGCAGTACCTGGTATTTTGGGGTAATTGGGTGCCCAATCGGCATTCAACTCGCCCATCAGGCACCCGACACAGTACTCCAAAATGGGTATATCACCTGCAGATGAGCTCCCTATTTCTAGTTGGGACCAGTCAGATCCTATGTTACGTTGTTTGCATATGAACAGTCAAGCATGCTGCTAGGTTGCCCGTCTCTCATTTTGTTGAATACCTCCATGGTGTCCTGCTTGTCAGATCCATCTAGAAATGATTTAACTCAAAATGGTTCAGTCCACAAATGGTGTATTAAGGTTCTGGAGAACAGCGGGTGAGAGGCTTGTCCTTCCTGCACTGAAGTGATTAGAGCACAAGCTGAAACCTCAGACTGTCTATGGGGTGGAAATATGGAGCCATGTGCCAGTTGGTGGTTAAGAGGTTTTTCAGAATAGGGTCCTTCGGTCAGTTTTAGGTGCCCGCAATGCTACACCTACAAGCATGTTGCATGCCAAGACAGGGGTCAAATTGCAAGTTTGTATGAATTGATTTATTTACTGGCTTAGACTAGAAAACATGGTAGACTGTTCACTCCCCAAACTATGCTGGAGAGAAAAGCAAAAAGAGGGTTTTAACTCTATATGGAAACACAGCTTGATTATGTCAGCTGATCGACTGGGCCTTTCAGTTACGTTTTTGTCCCATTTCCCCAGAATTAAGGTTAGACCAAATGGCGTTGGACCGCCTTACTGACAATTTTATGCAAAATGATTGGGCGGCTTTGAATCAGAGCAAGATAGCGCCTTGCTTACATCTGTTTAAGACTTGCTGTCAGTTTGAGAACTACCTTACGGTAGTAACTAATAATTACACCTTGTGTAAGTCCCTTACTTTGCTGAGATTTCAGCTGATGCCCACTACGGTGACCGAGGGCAGACAAAACCACGTTCCTTATGAGATTAGATTCTCCCCATGTGCTCAGCAGAAGGTTGAGAATCTGGTTCATTATATTTCTGACTGCCCCCTCACAGAGAGTGTCAGACAGGAATTATTGGTTCCGTTTTTGGCTGGGAAATCATTTTGGGACCCCAGTATGAAGCTTTCTTACTTGTTAGCCAATTCTTATCCAGCTAAGGTCCTTAAAGCAGCTAACCCGGCGCACGCTTTAACTGTCCAGAGGCGACGTGCCATGAAATCACAGGATTCTACTACTGATTGAGTAGAATTTGTTTGGCCAATGGTCAAGACAATAAATTGGTATTTTTTGTTGCGTGTCAAATCTGACGATTTTGGGGCTCTCCTCCTAATCCTTTAAGCGGACAGTCCTCCCAATGTGATACCACATTTTCCTGCACAGTTTACTCAAGAGAAACCTGAGATTGTTCTAGCGACGGGCAACCAGGGGAAGGGTGAGCAGGAATGGTGAATGGACGCAAGATAAAACCCATCCAGGGTGGGTTGTACCTATCCCTGTTAGGCCATGTCCCCACAAACAGTGTAAATCAAAATAACTTCCTCAGTTTAATTCAATTGAGGTAGTTACTTTGTTTTACATTGTTCAGGTTTACACTGTTGGTCTGAATGCTGCTGAAATGGGAGTAGTATAGGAGGCAATTACGTCAGTTCAATTAAACTGAAGCAGTTACTTCATTTTACACTGTTCATCTGAATGTTACTGGAGTGGAGTAGTTACTTCAGATAGTAGCTACTTCACTTCAGTAGCATTTGATTAAATCAAAGTAACTACTACTCCACTTTGGTACAGCATTCAGGCAAACACTGTAAACCAAAATAACTTCAGTTTAAATCAAAGTAACCTTGCTCTACTTAGGTAGTGTTCAGTTGAACAGTGTAAAACCAAAAACTTGCTTCAGTTTATAATTAAATTGAAGTAATTGGTCCGCTTCAGTAGTGTTCACACTGAAGATGAACAGTGTCAAATAAAGTAACTACTTCGATTTAATTGAACTGAAGTAGTTTACTTTGGTTTAACACTGTCCACCTAAACGCTGCTGAAGTGGACCAGTTAATTCCATTTCATTAAACTGAAGCAGTTGTTTTGTTTTACACTGGTCGCCTGAATGCTACCACCGTGGAGTAGTTACTTCAGTTAAACCAAACCGAATTAAGTAAATCAAATTTGTTTACACCAGTCTTGTCTAGATTCCTCTTCAACCAGGCTGTTTGTTTGATGGGTTTTTTTCTTCACTGTTCCTTTGCCCCTTCTCCCCCCCCAGGTGACTTCGCGCTGGACGTTCCGCTGCCCCGGCTGCCCCCAGGCCCTTTCTCATGACGACTCCCACTTTCACGAGCGGCACAAGTGCATCAACTTCTTCGTCAAGGTGTACGGCTACATGCCCCTACTCTACACCCAGTTCCGCGTGGACTCGGTCCTCTTCAAGACCCGGCTGCCTCACGACAAGACGAAATGCTTCAAATTCATTTAAGCGAGGGCGGCGATGGGGAGAGAGTCTGTCCCTGTGGACTTTGCCAAGAAGCTGCCAGGCGGCCGACGGGCGATCAGAGAGGAGACGAGAGCTCCCAGCCCAGTGTTGACTCTGGACTTCCTTAAAGGAGAATCATGGATTTTACTCTCTGCGTATCCCCCTCCTCCCCTGCACCCCAGCCCGGGGGGGGGGGACACACAGGACTGGGCCACGGGGTCCTGTGTAAAGACGCTTTCTAGCATCTCACACTGAGCAAAAAACGATCCTTTTGGTTGCTACCCAACGTTAGCCAAGTGCAAAACCAGGGTGGTTGATTGTTTTTTTTTTAATTATTATTATTTAAAATGGAAAATGTTTTAGATTTTTGCCTTGTGAGGCTATTTTTGGGTGGGGTGGGAGAATGGTACCTGCCTGTCTTAGTCGGGCAGAGAAGGAAACATGCCTTCCCCGGTTGTGAGGAAGCTCCCCTGTTTGAGGGTTGTCCTGCGTGCTATCGTAGGCGGGGAAGGTCGCTGAACTTTCCCACCAGGTGCGGAGTCAGCTCCTGTTCCGAGTTCTCCTGGCCGGGAGCTGCACGGAGGCAGCCGGCAGGGCTCCTTAGCACATTCTTCCCCTCTGCGGTTCTTGCAAGCTTCCAGCTGTTTCCCCTTCCCCTCCTGTCTTGCTGTGTGCAAGCAAAACCCCTTTCCGCAGCCCAGCCCGTCCCACTGACAGATTGACAAGGAGGTGCCACCCGACCGTCTCTGGCAGCTGCAGCCCGTCTGGCCAGGAATTCTGTTCCTTCCGCGCACGTTCCCTGCTCCTCCCTCTTGGGCAAAGCTCCGAGCCAGCTTCTCAGAGCTCCTCTCACCCGGGGGGAGGAGGGGGTCGCTTCCTTCCCCACCCCTTGAATGTGATTTAACTCCACCCGCTCCGAAGGGCTTGGAGCCTTCAAATCACGTCTGCCTTGGGTCCGTTGTCACGATGCCGGCTCCTCTGGGATTGGGGTTTGCTGGAGCCTTTTTAAACTTAAAGGAGGTTGGAAACTTCCTGATTTTTGTCATCGTCTTTTTTTTTTTTTGCTTTATTTTTTACATTTTATTTTTTTAAATCCTCTTTATTTTGGCTTCCTATTGAGTTGCTCTTTACGGCCTGACCTTTAGTAACTTGAGTTAAGAGGCAGAGATTTTTTGCTACTGTCAGGAAGAGATCTGCTTCCAAGGTCCCAGGGATAGAGATGGATTGATAAAAGGAGACAGGCTGCCCATTCTGAAGCCTCAACAGGTAGACAGGCACACATGTGGGAATGTGTGTGTATACACTGTACGTACCACACACCCGTGTACACCCAAAATGCACATGCAGGAGAGAGAGAGAGCACTCCCTTTCATAGGTGCGTAACAGGGACCTGCAGAGGAAGACGGTGTCTCTATCACTGGATTCCCTAGTGGGAGCTTTTTCCTCAGAGGGAAAATGCTCATTAGCGTACTGAAATGGACCTTGGCTCTTTAAGGGAGGCAAAAGAAAACAATCACTTTCTCAGTTGGTTCCATCACTAAAGCAGCCGGAACAATGGAAAGCAAAGTTCCCCTCAGAGCTGCCTGTTTGCCTGTTTGGAACATAACGTGTCAGGACTTTGCCTTCTTTCCTCTGCCCTAAAGCGGAGCTGTACAACAGTCCAAGCTGGGCCGTTACTGAAGGGCACCTGACTAGAATCACCCCTCCCCAAGAAGAGTCCCACTGGTACGGCCGGAGGACGGTGGCTGCCTGTAGAGGAACCTGCTGCTTCCCGGTAACGAGAGAATGTCTCTTGAACCGTGCGAATTGCTTGACTGCTCCGAGCCAGCTCAGCCTCCCGTGGTACCCTCTGGTCTCGATCTGACCGCTGCTGCAGCCACTCAGCAACGAATTCCAGGGCCTTTGCCCTCAATGGGCTGCTGCTCTTGGCCCCTTTGGCCCCAGTATTTTGTGCTTGCGTGCGCGTTCCCTAATGCAAGGCAAAGGATGCCACGGGCTTTCTTTTGCGGGATGGCCAGCTCCCTTGAATTGCCCTCCTTGATTTCAAAGGCAAGCTGCACAAGGGGGAATGGTGGGTTCCACTAACCCTGCCTCTGCGGGCCCCTTATCCCAATAGCAGGACAAAGGGAGTCCAACGCACTGAAATCTGTCTTTGCTGTTGTCCAGCCATTGAGCCTTCCCAACGCAGGATTCTAGTTCCAACCTGCCATCCAATCATGCCCCTTTCTGTTCTGCCACCAGATACCCAACGAAGCTAAACTGTAGGAGGATCAGATCAGTTTTCGTAAAGGGATACCGTCAAACTCTTTTTTCCAAAATTCAAAAGGATTTTTTTTTTTTCTCCAGCTCCTCTGCATCGTTGAAGACTTCTTTTCAGCAAGTATAATAACTCAGTGGTGCTAAGCACATCGGAATTCACCACCAGCTTTCTCTTGCACTTTTCTTTTCACACACACACACACACACATACGCACACACACACACACACCCCTGTCTGCTCTGCCACTGAACCCCTAGCTTCTGAGGACCGGGCACACGAGAATGATTACCTAAACAATGACACTGATAGGCAAGTAGTAACGTCAAATGCACAGTGACTGTGACCTACAGACCCAGTGGGACAACTCTGGAGGTCACAGCCCATGTGGACAAGATGAGCACAGACCTCCCCGGTCTTAGCGGACTGACTGTTCGGTAGGAGAGTTTCAGGGAGAATGGAGACCTCTTCGCTGACCACATCCCTATGTCACATTTTGCACAGTTCCAAATCAACAAGACAGGGTTTCACAAAAGCAAAACCACTTTAATTGTCCTCTCCAATGGGCTGGTTTGGTGTCTGCTGTGGAGAATGTTCTGTGCCGGGGCAAGAATGAGCATGTCCAAGAGGTGTATCCCAATTCTGAGACTTGGCTCTTGGGGCACGTGGGAGGGGAAAATGGGACTTTCCAATCGTTCAGATCTCTTGAAGCTGGAGCACCATGGATCTGTTTTCCAACACCCTGTATTTAAGCTTCTAACCCAGTGAGTTAGTGCCTTGGATCAACCCTTCCTGGATGTATCAGAATCCAGACATCATGGCAGAAAAGGTTCTTTGCTTTGCTATGAGCAGCTTATTCCACGTGAAGCTTTAGTAAGTGCTGGGTGCATTTTTTTTCCTTCAGAAGTTGAGACCATGCTGTTCTTTATCCCTTCATGCTTTCCAGCAACTGTAATGAAATGAGTGCAATACTTTATTTTGTTTTTTAAATAGATTCATCGACACACAAAATATCCGGCTTTCTAACCAGGCCTTTTGGAAGGAGGGCGGTCTTTTAAAAATACATTTCAAAGGAGTTTTCCAGGAATTGTCCCCACCCCCGACTCCCACCCTCATTGCAGAAGACAGTGAATGGAGGAAGTCATCAGAGTAAAGCTGGTTCAAAATAGTCCTCCTGTATTCACGGAACAGTTCCGCAAAAACGTACGTGCTTTTGGGATTCCGACTGGAATTTCAGCATCTTGTACATTTTTGTGGAACTGTTCTGCAGTCGAATGGGATTATCGATTAGAAATCTGATCTGTCCTTTTCTGCATGAGTAAAATGACCGTGTGTCCGGGCATCCTTTTTCACATGCAGTATGGGCCAATTCCTCCCATCCCCCAATCGTTCTGGCAGAACCAATCAGAATTTGCATTCCTTGCAGTATGACAAGAGTCGTTAAGAGGACCCTAGCCTTGTCTCTCGCTCTTTGATTCTCTTATTCACCTTCTTTTGGTGGTTGGATGTAAGGCAGATGGGGTTGGTTGGGCGCAGCACAGAGATTCAGCTGCAAAGTATGTCCTCTGACATTGCAAGTTAAACCAGACCATCCTTTAATCTCGTCTCCCCTCCGCACGCCTGACATACAAGAGGGAAGACTGCAGATAACTGTGCGTTGCACTTTATAACTAACCATTACGGTCTTGTGATCCAGTCGTTTTCAGAACCTTTGGGGGCAATTTAAAATAGTCCCACTGATGCTGCCAAAAACGTACCATGGTTTGAGACGAACATGAAATGGGCAAAGCTCTGTGTGCGATGGGAGCGGCTGGCGTTGCTGCTGACGTGCGTGCATGTGCTTAAATTGTCAGACAGCATCGCCGGCGAGTGCCACGCACTGAGCTGCTAGCCTGGTCGCTTTTCATGGCGCAACAAGCAGCTGTGTTGCTTTTATAACCGGAAAGCATAGTCAATGCACCCACCGCCTTTTGCTAGGGGGGGGGGGGGGCGGGTAGGGGTTACTCTGACCCCAGGCTCCCTCCCCCATTGCATCCCTGCACTTTAGAAGCTGCCGGAAGAAACATTTTAAAACTCTCTGTATCTGTAAGGCACGTGCCTGTCTTAACTGCCACCCACGACCCACCTTGAGTAGGCCCGGAATTCCAGAGGCTCACGGACCACTGCCTCTGTCCTGCCACTGATGTGCATTTCCATCGCTTTCTGAAAACGACTGCTACAAAAATGTAGGGATCGAAAGGTCCTTGTTTTCTGTTTAAAGAGTTACAAATGCTGGTTTGGCTCCATGGTTTTATTTTTGATTTTACATGAATCAAAAAGGTTTTTGTTCGTTCGTAGGTTTTTTTGCTCCTGTTTTAACATGTGTTGAAATCCTAATGCGGGCAGGCTAACTCCGCTTTAACCCTGCCCGTCACAAAGGGTTAAGGTCACTTGAGTTTGATCTCCGAGTAGCTCGCGTGGGTTTAAAGACGGCTCATCTGTCAATGCCTGGATTTTAACCCATATTAAAAGCGCCCCTGTCTCCCGTGGCAGAGTCTCTCTCTTCCCTTCAGGCTTCTCATCCCGTATCTCCTTACAAGGCTCTTGCAATTGTGTGTTTTGGTCTGTGGTCCGATGGAGCCTCTTCTCACAGGAAGAGATCCAGCTAGAATTAGCTGCCACCGGTAGGCATGGGACCGTCCCGGCGGGAGCTCCAGTCGTAGGTACTTACACCAGGCACACCTTTGTCAAAGGCTAAGGTGTGGATCCGCATGTTGGGCTCCTGAATCCGTGCTTCCCCCAGCAGCGACGGGTTGTGGAAGCGGTGGTTGGTGCCGGTGTTCATCTGCCACCGCAGAGGAAAGGGGCTGGCCTGGGCTTTGGTTTCCCCTTTCTTCCTCTTACGGCTTTGGCCCCTCTATCCTGGCTTAATTCCAGCACCGAGTGCCATGCTGGGCACTTCCCTCTGCTCCTTATAGTAACCATTCGGAAACCATGTTGTTTTCTCCCCCCTGGTCTTGTCCGTTGCTTTCAGCGACACGTTTGTCTCGGTAA
Source organism: Sphenodon punctatus (assembly GCA_003113815.1). Taxonomy (NCBI): domain Eukaryota; kingdom Metazoa; phylum Chordata; class Lepidosauria; order Sphenodontia; family Sphenodontidae; genus Sphenodon; species Sphenodon punctatus. The sequence continues at coordinate 3,142,371 of QEPC01008369.1, read as the reverse complement.
CCCAAAGCAGGAACATTTGTGCAAATAATACAGGGACGAACTGGGTTAGTTTGTGGCTCTCCCCGTTGTAGAGCATAATGAACACCGTATGTTCAGGCAACACACTGATGTTGGGAGGGTAGTTGGGGGGGCCACTGTCCCCTTGTGGCCCAAGCCCAGTGACAGCCTCCTCACTGGAAAGCTGCTCCGGTTCTTTTGGGAGGGTCGGAAGGGTCCACGGAAATAATCAGCTGCCTCGTTCTACGTCGGACAAAGCAAATGTCTTGTCAAGCACGGTTGGTGGCTGGATTGGAACCCATCCTCTGCTGGACTGCGTTCCACTCTAATCCCAAATATTAGGTCGTACACCACCCTTTTTTTAACAAACTCAGCAACACTTTCTCTCTCTCTCTCTCTCTCGGAGGGGGAGTTTGGGCCGGAGGGAGGGAATTGTCTAATTTTAAAGTATTCTTTCTCATGCCGCGAGACTCAGTGTAAGTGCTCCTGTAAATAGCATCGGGGATCTGACTGGCTGTATATTATGTTACTGTCTCACCTTTTTTTTTTTTTTTTTTTTCCGTTGAGAGAGAGAGAAAATGGCCTGTTCCCCCCACACACATCAGATCCCTCTCCCCGTGGTTGTGTTAACTGCTCTGTGAGCACCAGATTTTAAACAGTTGTAAAAAAGAGAAAAATAATGAAAAAAACCCCAACACGAGCACAATATTCATATGTTGGATTTTGTAAAAGGATAAAATAAACTGAGAGTTTAACTTGAGAGCGTCTGAGAGGTCTTGCTCATGGGGGGGGGGCGGAGGTTGGGGCAGGGAAAGTGGAAAGGGGCTCATCTTTTGCCGTTCTGAGTCACCTGCTACAGACAACGCGAACAAGCAGCCGTCCTTCCAGCGGCGTCGGTCCGTGCTCTCGGGCGGGAGCTGCGTCTCGTTGGCGAGATCAACTCGGAACCTTCTGGAAAGCTGTGTGGGTTGAGGTGCTCCTGCCCAGGCTCGGCCTTAGGCTGGGCGAGACCAGGCCGGGGTCCCAAGCCCTGAAGAAAGTCCAGGCAGGAACCAGAAAAGGGCCCTCCACAAGCAGCTGCAGTGGTGTCCCCCTCTCCTCTCCCAGCAGCGCTGGCTCTGTCCAGAGCCATATGGGCGCTTGCACCCCTTGCCCGGGTACAACTTCAAAGGAAGGGAGGGCGAGGAAGGGGCTCGCGGGGCAAACGCTGCAGCATCCCTGTGGGGGAGGCACGTTGCTACAGGTGCTGCTACCATAGGGGGGGTCAATGGGTTCCGTGTCCAACCCAGCAGAGGATGTCTGGGTAGGGAAAAACCAGCTGAGAATGCTCCTCGCGATGCCTTGTTCAGCAGCAATTTGTAGCCACAAAAGGAGTCCAGTGCAAACAGGGCTGTGTTTGTTCTTCTCTTTCAGCTCGGGAGAATGTTGGAAACTGCTGGGGTTTTCTGTCCAGAATGAATGGCTTCTTATGAGCCCTCGTGTGTTCCCAAGGGGGGAGAGCAGGAAAACAATCCCAAGTACTCACTGTCTGAGATCATTAATGATCCTATGGCATTTTAATTTGAGTGGCCTGACCAGAGGCCTTTAGCCTCCTTAACATTCTTTTTCCTATTTAAATCCCCACCCCCGGGCTCCCAATTTTCATTGGATTATTATTTATCATGCAGCGTTCAGAGTGCTTTACAATCTTTATCTGGCTCACTCTCGCAACAACCCGGTGATGTAAGGTATTAGTATTATTATTATTATTTTATTATTCCCATTTTACAGATGGGGAACTGAGACTGAGTGACTTGCCCAAGGCCACCCAGTGAGTGCTTGGCTAATATGGGATTTGAACCCTGGTCTCTAGCTCTCAAAGGCTGCTAGAAATTGGAGCCAGAGAGGAGTGCAGGATCAGATTCTGGAGTTCCAAGGACAGGCTGTGAACCAAAGGGGATGCAGGGCAGATGGCAATGACTCTGTTAGGCAGGACCAGGCAAGCAGGTAGATGGGTAATTGGAGGATTTGGATGGCAGGCAGAATGGGACGGAGAGGGGACAAAGATGGACATTCAAAACAGTAGATTCAAGACAGGATTCAGAACTCAGCCATTTCAAAGGGAATTTTTTGAGCTCTGGGATCACTCCTCTTCCTGTGGCTGCAGGCCTGCCTTATATATGACAAGCAGCCAACCAGGAAGTTGGGGGCGTGGAGCAAAGATAGGGGCCTATCAGGAGGTTAGGGGGTGTGGCCAAGCAGGCACTGGGAGATGGCCTTGATCGCATAGTCCAGGTCCGAGACTCAGAATGGCTGTGTCACTAGCACGCTAGCTACTGCCCAAGAATCCCAAGGTTGCAGGTTCAAGGCCCAGGTCCTGACACTCCCAGATCCAACACCTTAACCACTAGGGAGGCTACTCTGACTCTTTCAATGATTCTCTCAATTTGGTGTTACGTTCTAGCCCCACAACCCTTCTGTGACACTGGTAAGTTGTTGCAGGATTCACCCCCTTGCACAGCCAGTAGCCTCTACATCTTTGGACTCCTGACAAGACAGAGGTGATGTTGGTGGGGAGGGTGGTGGGTGTGATGTCCCCCATCATCAGGTTCGAAGTCTGGGGGTACTCTTCGATCCGCAGCTTCGCCTGGATCTCCAGGGTGAGACTGGCGAGGAGCGCTTTCCGCCAATTACATCTGGTGCGGCGGCTTCGGCCGTATGTCTCGGACTCTGATCTGGCCACTGTCATCCACGCCTTCATCACCTCAAGGTTGTAACATGCTCTATGTGGGGCTACCCCCGGAGGCTGCAGTTGGTGCAGAATGTGGCGGCCCGTCTCCTTACCGGGATGGGTCGCCATGAGCACATCACACCGGTGCTCCGAGCTCTGCACTGGCTGCCCATAGTCTTCTGGGCCCGATTCACAGTGTTGATGTTTCCCTATAAAGCCCTATACGGTCTGGGCTCCTCCTATCTGCGAGACCGCCTCACTCTCTGTGCCCTGGATCAACCCCTGCGGTCCGCCGGGGGCGCCCTTCTTGGCGTCACCTAGATGGTGCGGGGGGCTACAATGGCGGCGCCCAGGCTGTGGAACTCCCTCCCGGTGGAGGGAGTTGCTTCATTTCAACGACAGTGCAAGACCCGGCTCTTCCGCCAAACCTTGGGTGAGGGGGTGGAGGGGGAAGGATGGGGGTTTTATTTTCTTATCCTTATTTTTGTACCTCTATTTTATGTATATTTTAAAATATTTTAACTCTTGTAACCCACCTCGAGCTGCCTAGGCGGGAGAGGCGGGGTATAAATAATGAAAATAAATACATAAATTAGCCAATATGCCTATGAGCATCAAATCTAGGCCCGCCTGGATCACAGAAAGCTCCAGCTTTTGGGTGCCAATGATAATTCAGGAGAGGGGACTTCCGCACACGGAACTGGAAAAGACCATGATACGGTCTCTGCAACCAAGCAACTTACCGCCCCAGAAGGCGAGGCTTTTCGTGTAATTGAACATCAAAAACGAGTCATGTTCCCTTTTTTCTTTCTTTCTAGGGATCAGCGTGTCCATCAAATGCGCCTAGGGGACCTGCCCCAGCACTTCCAGCTTCCCGTGTCTAGATGATCCTTCAGTCTGGGCATGATTTATGATCCTCTTACATCCGACACCGCTCTAATCCAGACAAAAAGCATGTTCCCGCAGGTGTTTGGCTCTCTCAGAAACCACCAGCCTTGGGAGTCATCGAGTCCAACCCGCTGCTTGGATGCAGGAGAATGACAGCGACACCAACCCCAAGGGATGGCCGTGGAGCTTCTCTCAGCACAGGAGCGCCTACGATCTCCCCAGACAATTCGTTCCATTGCCGCACTTCTCAAGAAGTCTATGATTAAATTATTATTATTAACAAACATTTATATAGCGCCAGCAGTGTACCTGGCACTTTACAAAGTAATAGTCAGGAAATATTTTCTGGTATTTAACTGAATTCTACCTTCCTGTAACGTATTAATACTGATCATTTCTAGAGCGCTACTAGGCGGACGCAGCGCTTTACAGTCACAGATTTTGGAGACGGGTCCCTGCCCCAGTGGGCTTACAATCTAAGGTGAACAAGGATGAGGGGAACACACAGGGAGAGACCGACACACACACACACATATTCCCATTTTACAGATGGAGAACTGAGGCTGAGAGGTTGTGACTTGCCCAAGGCCACTCCGTGAGTTCATTGACTAGGGTGAGATTCAAACCCTGGTTTCCCAGGTTGAAGACCAGCATCGTGTCCACGCCACCACACTGACTCCATTGTTTCGAATCCTGCCCTCTGTTGCCGGGTAGAACAGTTTCTTGCCATCTTTTGGGGGGCAGCCCCTATGAAGACGGCTTTTGCCATATAGTAGTTTGCCCTGCATTGTTTTGTTGTGTGGTAACATTTCTGCCACAGGATAAATGGGTGGAAGAGGGTTCCCTGAATTATCTGGGCAACTGCTCTGTTGGAAACACACAACTTGGTGTGTGCTTTGCTGGGGCAACTCTCATCTTAAGCTGCCCTTTGTCCGATTCTCCGTGTTGCTTTTTCCGAGCCATGGCTTATTTATGTTGGATAAACCAATTCCTTTTTAAACCAATTATTCTCCAAGGGCCCTGGTCACACCAGACCTTCGCCTGCCATCATTTTAGAGGTTTGTTTTAAAAATGCATTCACCACTGCAATGGACAGTAGCAATCTTCAGTGGGCAGAGGAGTGGAAACCCCAGATCCCTGCCCCGTGCATTTTACCACCACGACAGCAGCCTCCTCCAACGAGGTGTGGATAATTCCACAGTGGGCAGCACTAGGCACTTCAGGGGAAGAATAAAAGAGACAAGCCAATTACGTAGCAAGGTAGAGCTGTGCCCAGGGACAAGTGGTTGTATCTTTATTTGAATCTGTGGTTTTAGAACTTGTGTTTGTATTTGTGTCTTTGCCGGTATTTGCTCTGGTTTTCCCCATTGTCGCCAATGTGGAAAACACAACATGGGTCCCTACGTACGGGTGGTTATGGCATAGAAGTGCAGTGAGGCTCTGCCAATTTGACAGACCTATAGTGAAAGAATACGTGGTTAAAACTGCTGCTAAATCTGCTACCAATTTTAAAAGGGAGACACTGATTTGGGGGAGGATAGCGAATACAGCTGGCTTGGTGGGGAGGCTGTTAGGTTGGGGAGGCAGGAACAGAGCATAGATCTGACTTAGACGAGGTTGCTGGTTGGGGGAAAGAGTAATGGGGCTTGGGACTAGGTTTAGGGGATGTTGCTGGCTTGGGGAGAGAGAATGGGACATGGGGCTGGCTCAGGCGTGCCATTAGTTGTGGGGGAATGGATTGTGTGGCCCCCATCACATGGCGGGGCAAACAACTGCCTGCTAAATGATGCGTTCTCAGAAAAATTCCAGGGACGTGTTACGGAGCAGCCTTACCCCAGGTTGGGTAAGGCTGCCCAGAGCAGAGCAACCCATGTGGCCGGCCGGGCCCCTTCTGCCCGCTCTGCAGCGAGCTCTGCAGCGGGGCTTTGAGCAACAGGCACTGGCGGCTGTGGTGTGCGGTCATGTAGAGGCCAGGGGCGGGATTTTGGTCTGACGGGGAGGGAGGCAGCTAAGCTGAGAGCCAGAGAGAAGCCCAGCTCTGAGCTATTCACTGCTTTTTTGAGGCCCAGTTTGAGACCTCAAATACCATGTTTTTCAGGAAAGTTTGGGTTCACGTGGAACCCATATTGTTTATGGAATCCGAAATGGTCTTTTTTGCATTTAATTGTGTTTTATCCAAACCCAAATGCACAGCCGTAGTAGTGACTGAGCAGCCCAGGTCTGAACTCCTGCCTACTGGCAGTCAATGGCTGCACCCCTTTCCAACTTGGCTAATAACCACAAATGAACCTTTTTCTTTCTTGAACTTGTTTTATCTTTATTTATTTTGAAGTCTATTGGTAGGGACCAGAGTTCACTGCACCAAACAATCTTAAATTCTGCAACCAGTGAAGCCAAATTCTGCAAATTCACCGCGAGCATTAATATTTGCATAATTAACTTGATTTGCATAACAATGCATGCTGGGAAGCAAATCTGCAACAGGTTTGACATAGAATCACAACTTTGCTAATCAAACATGACTCAAATCCTCTGGAATTTCAGCGCCCCAGAATTCCCACCTCATATTAAAACCCCAGACCTCCCTCACCCAAACATAGGGCCTTCAGACCCCACCCACCCACAGTTCATCTCCCAGGGGCCTAGTTACCCTTGGGTCGTGGTCACACCTCCCGGACAGACGGCAGCTGCAGCAGCAGTTTTAGTCTGGGGTCAGGCGACAGGTTTATGCCTGAGCCAGGATTTCAAGATCCTGCAGGCAGCCTCCACTGCAGTGTCACTGCAATTTCAGCCTGGCACTGCGAGGATTGGCTGGTTCTGCAAAAGCCAACACGGGTCCCTGCCTATTGGCTTTCATAGCATCCTACAGTGGTGAGTTCCACAAATTAATTTCACATTCTGTGGGGAACAAAAACCCCACTTTCATTTTTTTAAAATTTGGTGCCTATTTATTTCATTGGATGTGCCCTAGCTCTGTGTTATGGAGCTATAAAGTGCTTGGATGCTACAGTAATTGGAACCCGGTAAGTCTTTACAAAGACCATTGATTAAACACAATTTTACTCAGGCCAAGTTTTCCTCTGGTTTTCAAAGGGAGTTACAATGACTATTACTACATTGTATTATTATTTACACACCACCAAGGACGGTGCATGGTGTTGAACAGACATTAATTAGAGACAGGTCCCTGTCCCCAATGGGCTTACAATTTAGGATGAACAAGGAAGGGGAAAGAAATGTATGGGGAGACCAGACATGAATGTAGCTGAGGAGTTGCACACACACTTGCTTAGCTTAGTTACAAGGGGGGAAAGGGAATCCTGAAGGATAAGACAGTATAAGATGGGGAACTTCAGGCCCGGGGGCCAAATGTGGCCCCCTTGTCCATCTTAGATTGTAAGTCCCACTGCGCAGGCCCTGTCTCTGAAAATCTGTCGCTGTAAAGCGCTACGAATGCCTAGCAGCGCTATAGAACTGATTAGTAATAGTAAGGGAGGATTTGAAGGGAGGGAGTAGAACATACGTGTTCGGGGCAGGACCTCTGGCCCCAGAGGGCAGCATGGGAGAAGGCGGGGGGTGGGGGTGGAATTATTTAGGGAGCAGAAACTGGGGCGGGTGAGGGGGGTGGCCAGGGAGGAGCAACGCTGCTAGGTGGGGAATGTAGCATGAAATGAGGTGAGAGGGACAAGGTCATGAAGAGCCTTGAAGGGGAAGACAGCAGTGGGTTTGTGCATTGATCTTGCCCTCCAAATTGGACGCTGCTGCTGCTGCTGCTGCTGCACTTGGTCCCAGGCACAGCAGAGTTTGTGACAGCCTGTTCCAGCTTGGAGTTTCTTCTTCTCGGTGGATTTTCTCTCCCCTCCTTCCCCTTCAGGACACGTCCCCCTGGGCGGTATGGTTTGGGGTGTCTCTAGGCTACAATCCGGAGATGCGGTTCCTAACGCCTGAAGGCCAGAGAACTAATCCTAGCGCTCCCCATCCCCAGCGGGATTAAAGCCCAAGCCACAATTAGATGCACCCATGGTGCCCATGCCGTGCCGGCCTGCAAGCTACAGAGACATTGCTGCAGGGCTAGGGGGAAGCCGCAGCACTAGTTCTGGGCTAAGCCAGGGGGTTGTATGAAACCTCGGGGATTGGAATAGACTCCCTGTCCCCCCCCCCCCCCCC
>QEPC01008369.1:3078860-3122218 GCA_003113815.1 Sphenodon punctatus | reverse complement strand
CGTCCCCGCGCACAGAGCAACCGGGGGAAATGGCAGTTGTTTCATGGGTGCGGATGAATGGGGGGTGAGTGGGGATGCATGTGCAGCTGTGTGCACGCCCCGCCCACACAGCAGTGTGCCCATGGACCCCCCACGCGGTGGAGCCATGTAAAAAGGGCCTGTGAGGAGCCACTCAAAGAAGAACAGAAGGTTGCTGCCTTGTAAACAAGGTTCTTCGAGATGTCTCCTAACATTCTCACAACACCCACCCTTCCAGCTCCGCGTGGAATTTTCTTATGACTATCCCACGTTGTTATCTTGCTGATGATCCCAAACATGTATGTGATGCAGACCGAGTCTATTGTGGGGTAAGGAAGAAAGTCTCCTGAGGGAGGGAGAAATTAAAAAAGCATTTACATTTGGGAAATTCTTTGGAAGTGGTTTTTCCTCTGAGATTCAGCCGTCGGCTAAGCTAACTGGTACCAGCTCAGCTTCTCTTGCCGCAGGTCTATAAACTGCAGAGTGAATTGGTTTAAATCCAAAAGGCTGAATTCAAGGTAGCCAACAATGACACAGGGTCTTGGAGGAGGGACACCCCTGAGTAAGGTGAATGGGTTACACCCAGTAAACTATGGTACTAAGAGTCTTGGCCAGATGAGGCATTAAACGGTCCCTGTTTAGGACTTGAGGAATTTCCTGAATTACCAAGTTGCTGTTTTTCTGTTAGTGAATTAGCATTTTCCATTACCCATTTTCTGTTTTGCGCCATTTACTAAGTCACTGTTTTCCCATCCATTTCCATTCATCCGTTGATGGTTCCATGACCCCTTTTGTGAGCATGCGTGATGATGAAACATGGGCATTCGGAAAGACGCTGCAGCAATAGCACAGTAAGCTGAAATGGGTTGGTGAAACAGAAAGTCAGTTTCTCCGTAAAGGTAATACCCAGGGATCCCTGTTAACTGTGTTTTTCCCCATCATCCCTGAATTACCCATTATTTCGAGTCATCTGTTACCCACCTTTGTATGCAGATAGTAACTGCTAACCGCTAGCCTACCTGAAATGGCAGGTTTTACCCATGGGTACAAATTTTTCTAACTCTTTTAGCTCTGCTCCTGGGCTTGATTTTGCCATTGTTCAAGTAATGAGCTTGAGTTCCACCAGCACAGAGTACCAGCAATTTTGCCAGCGATTGTCCAAAGCCAGAAAGAGCACTGAACTGGCACAGACCATCGCTAGTTAAGCCAGAGAAGATGAAACTTCTGTTGGAGCCCGGAGACCATGGGTGGAAACCCAGAGAGGGGGAGTAGGAGACCAGCCCTGCTCTGAGGAGATTCAGTCGTGTGGAGTGAGGACAAATTGCCCTCCTTCCTCTCCCTGGGTAATAAAATCGCCTGAACAGGGTTAGTTGCTTTCTCCGTCAGATGGACACAAATGGCACCATGGAGAGAGAGGAGGAAAAGAAAACTCATCAGCTCCTGACAGAATGAATCATTCACGCACATGACGCATGCTCACCTCGGACTCAGATTGGTAGACTCGAAATAGTCAATAATAGCAAGAAAAAACCCAGAGGGAAATGAGTGGGGGTTAATAAGACCTCCACCAAGGGTGGTCAGAATTATGGGGCATGAGATCCAGTGGATCACATGCAGGTATCAGGTGATCTACCAGGACCACCCTCCCCCGGGCTCTCACCTGGACACCTCCCCCTGGCTCTCAGCAATGGGGTACCTCAGCAACTGGTCTCGGGCAAGGAGCACCCTCCTCAGAGAGATCCTTCCCCACCGCGATGGAGGTTCTCTCCTATTCCATCTCCTTCCCAGCCGAGATGCTCCCTGAGGTCTTGCTCGTCTCCCTAGAGGCGATCTCTGAGGGGTTGGTTCCCCTCCTCACCCTTCCAGAGACCAGCTTGTAATCCACCAGCGGATCATGATCTACCTCTTGGCTGCCCTGACCTAGACAGAGCCTGCTCTTTGGGCCTGCAAGGAAAGGATAATGGGGAGTGTTTGTTTTAGTCTGATGGGAAATGGAAAATAGCTCCAATGTCACAGCTTGTCAGGTGTTTCATCAGGAAGTTCTCTAGAGCTCCATCCATTCTGCGGAACAGCTAGCGTGAATATGGAGCTATACAGAACAGATGGGCCTCTATGGCAGGAGTGCAACGGGGGGAGTGAAAGGGGGTGGGGGGTAGCTGTGTCCTCCAGTCCCCAAGTGCACACATTTCCTTCCCTCCCGGGTACCTGTTGGCTTCACCGTGGGAGCGATGATGTGCACTATGGAAGAGAAGGCAGAACAGGAAACAGAACCAGGGGGCATGATGCCTTGCACTCCCAGTGTCTCCAGTCCAAGGCGCACACAGTTCCCTTTGGAAAGCATATGGCCCCTTGAGAAGGGAGGGAGGGAGAGGGAACGTGCGCTGGGGGAGACACGACCAGGGGACAGGGGAGAAGGCATGGTGGTCCCCCATGTTCAGACTATCCTGGTTGGCTTCTTGCTCTACGTGTTTTTGATCGTGTATAATAAAGAATGCTTCCCGGGGCAACAAGGGACAGAGTTAAGGTTACGGTAGATGAAGTGCGGTGCATTCAAGTTATGGTCATGATGAGTTGTGTCTCATGTGGGTGGAGCCATAATGGGTCTGTACTGTTAAGGGTGGGGGTGGGGGGAGATGTAGCGTTTACTTTCCCTTTTTTTGTGGCCCTGGGTCAAAGAGGCTGTGTGTAAAATTTATGCTGAAATTAGCACCTGCAAAAATGGGGCAACCCGTCAAAATCGCAGTACCCAGCCTGACAATGGGTACGTGATTAGTGCCCGATGGACTACCCAATGGATTTGAAATAACTGGTTTTGTCCCAGTTTCTCGACTTCTGATACTGATTTTTGCACTGCTGGTACCATTTTCTTGTTTTTTTTACTTAGCTTCCCAATTTTACCAATTAACTAACCGGTATATCGGTAACCCAGTATTTTCAGGTAATTGGGTGCCCGATTGGGACATGGGTAGGCTGCCAGGAAAAATTACGGGTACTACCCTGTGGGTAGGAAATGAGCTCCGAGTATCGGCGCGAGTATAAAGGAACCGTCCCCGCTTCCCAATGAAGCTATTTTTCAGCATTAATAAAGATAAATGTTTGAAGCTCAGTTGAAAGGCTCATTTGTTTCCATGACTCAGTTAATGTATTTTTCCTCTCTGCTTAGTGGCAGAAACTCTGCAAGAAGCGAAAACACTAGGCTTAGTCTTCTCTCAACGCGCTCGTGGACGTTGCTGGCATTTTCTGTTCGCCGCTGCAGGTCCTTGCTACGTTAAGCAGTTTGTTTTAACCTCCCCCAAAAAGTAGTTTGTTGCTGATACAACGTGGACAAATGAAACAAGCTCATAATGTCTTTAAAGCTCAGTTTATTAAATCTGTGGCCTGACCAGCTAATCAGGCTAGCTTAGTGGATAAGGTGTTGGACTTTGACTTGTGAGCCCAGGGATCAAATCACATCTTAGCCATGAACTCAGAGTGGCCTTAGGCAAGTCACTCTCTGTCAGCCTCAGTTCTCTGTCTGTAAAATGGGAATAATAATGACCTGCATCCCGGGGCTTTTGTTAGGGGGAACTAATTAAAAATTGGAAAGCACTTTCATGACTGGATGTGCTGTATCAATAACAATGGTTCATTTACCTCACCCTTCCCCGAAGACCCAGGGCAGCTAACAGCCTAAAAATAACCAAACAAAATATAAACCCAGTAAAAATATGAAACTATACAACATCCCACTTAAATTTACTCCCAGCTCTGCCCCCAAGTCCTCTCCCCACCTGCTAGAAGGTGGACGAGGGTTTGGAAGCGGTATTGGTGCAAAACGTGGTGGGCAGGTCGCCGGGAACACATGACACCAGTGCTCCAGAGTCTGCGCTGGCTGCCAATAACTTTCTGGGCACAATTAAAGGCCTGGCTTTGGCCTACAAAGCTCTACATGGCCTGGGCCCCACCTATCTGAAAGATGTACCATTTCCGCTCTGCCCTGTCGCAATCCCGGGGGTTGGCCAGAAATGCACTTGTGTAGGTGCCAGCTCCAGCCAGCTGTAGATGACAAGGGCCCTCGGAGAGGGCTTGGTGACTGCCCTGTGTTCTGGAACCCACTTCCCCTGGAGAGCCAACTAAGAACGAGCCTGAGTATCTTCCAGAGGCAATGCAAGACCTTACTTGTTGGCCAAAAGTTTGGCAGGTGGGGATAGGGGCTGGGCTAGGGTGAGGTTTTTAGGGGACTTTTATATATATATTAAGTTGTTGTTTTATTAATACTGTTCTTATTTTGTAAGGTGCCCCTGGGATGCTTACTGGCCAAACCATCAGGTCTTGCGTTGCTTCCGGAAAATACTTGGACAAACCACCAGGAAAGGAGTAGTTCACCTCTTGGGGAGTAAGAAAGTGGAGCAAGCCCTGACACCGAGCACACCCGACTCCCAACCGCTGAATAACTGGGTGCGACTCCTTGAAAACCCAAGGCCTGGCCGGATCTATAGCCAAGGGGTCAGAATGCAGGACTGGGCGCCAGGAACTCCTGAGTGCCAGCGGCAGAAAGAGGGAGGGAGGAGAGACGGGAGATTCATCGATTTTGGCCGAGGGGGCCACCTGTACCCTAAAGCAGGGGAGAGAAGCAAATAAGGGATGCCTGAGGGGGGGAAAACTCCCCCTCCTTTTAGCTAGGCCTGTGATTGGCTGTTCTGTTTGCAAGAAGGAACAGTAGCTCAGCTGTCCCGGCCTAACGCTGCCTCAAGCCATCCCGCCACCTCACGCTGCCCCAGGACATAGCATGATAATTCCCCTGCCGCTAAGCGTGCAGTCGCTGCCTTGTGCTCCCCCCCCCCCCCCCGCGAGGGAGACCTCTCTCGCCTCTGTACACGGGCCCTCACCGTTATTGGAGATGATTACCGTCCCTGTGGTGATTTGCTGGTCTTCGATGGAAGGAATACGAGGGCCGTTGCTGCTGCTTACTGTCAATCCGATAAAACACATTAAAATAACACTGCAGCCCATGCTACCATGAATGACGAGTCATTTATTTAGGAATCTCTGAGCCAGCGGCAATAAATGCTCCCATTGCAGTCTTTACGGCTCCTTGTATTTTGTTCTGTCGCTGACTCATCTTTGTTAGGTAGAAGAGTTGGGGCTTTTTTGCTTTCGCTTTTATTAACTCCTGCTTGCCTCCTCTTGAATGGAAACGAATCGGTATGGCCACAGCCTATTATGCAAGTGCAGCATAAAACTAGCTTGCAATGTTGATGCCATTTGACTGGAATGGGAGAAAGAAAGTGCAGTACATATCAGCGAACACTAGAAGGCGCTCTTAGAATCATAGAGTTGGAAGGGACAGCGCCACCATCCCTCGACGTATGGTCATTTGAAAACCTCCAGCAACAGAGCACCTACGACCTCCCTAGACAACTTGTTCCATTGCTGCACGACTCTTACCATGAGGAAATTTCCCATGAAGTTTAACCAAAAACAATCTCTGTGTAACTTGATCCCATTAGTTAAGAACGTAAGTAGTGCCATACGGAGTCAGACCAATGGTCCATCGAGCCCAGCATCCTGTCTCCGACAGTGGCCAATCTCGATCGCATGGGAGAAGAATCAACAGTCAGGATGGGCAATCCATTCCCTGTTGTTCACTCCCAGCTAATCACTCCAAAGTACCTATTAATTTCCTTTGTCAATATGTTTGATCATGCTGTTCTTTGCAAAGACCTCTCCTCATACGGAACCTGTTCTACGTCTGATCATCTGAGTTGTCTTTCTCTGCACCTTTTCTAGTTCATCTATTCCATTTTTGAGGTGGGGTGACCAGGAGTAGGGTATCGTCTCCTCTGTGGAGGGATTTAAGAGTTGCTGCAGTACACACATGATGGGCAAGGGAGAAACCGCACTCTCTGGATCAGGTCACTAGGCTTTTATTGGGACAGTGGACAGGAGACCCAGCACAACAGACCCTTTATCTAGCTAAGGTGATTCTGAGACACTGTACAAATGAAGGGTTAGCTTCAGGCAATGGGAAGGGTGAACAATAGGAGACGGAGGGGGTGAGTCAAGATGGTAATTCAATAATACCTCCTAGGGTGGATCAGTAAACAAAGGGTGCCCAAGGCAGGGAGGAGCCCATGGCCACTAGATTTGATTAGTGAGGCACTGTCCCAGGCTCATGTAAGGAAGGATATGGGCCATCAGTCCTTACAAGGCCTTTGCTCATTTATCCATACATGGAGCTGTAGGCTGCCCTGGATGTGCCTGGACATATTTCCCCAAAATTACTTTTGCTTGTCTACCAGTAGCTGCTTCCATGGAGCCTTAATTACTTCTGGGTTGTCTTCACTTTTCTTTTAATAGGAGTGCAATATCACAGCTGTTTTGGAGCCATCGTTAATTTAATTTCCACCTGCCACCCTTCATTTATTAATGGATTGGCTTTCTCTCTGGAATTCCACTTTCCTGCCGCTGGTGGCCAAAGCTCTCTTTGCTTTCCTCTGAAAGCCTGCGCTTGTGTTCCCTCTCAGATAACATTTTCCCCACACAAGCTGTCAGGCCGCGAAGGGGGGGGGGGGAGGCCTGTCACATCCCTGGGAATATGTCACACTGTAAAAGATAATTAAATGGAATCAATTGCCCCAACTGTTCTTTTAAAGGTAATCTAAGCAGAGAGCAAACCTAACCCTGCCCTGCCCAGCCATGACCGTCTCCCCTCCAAAAAATTAATTTGAACCTTTTGTTGATTAGTTCCTGGGCCAACGGCCCAGCTAATGGCGTGCGCTGGGGTCTTTCTAGCACATGCAGGATGGGGGAGAGAATGGGCAATGAATGCAAATGGTCGGTTTTGAAAAGGACCTGGCGATGGCTGGAAGTGATATCGTTTGCAGTGAATTTTCAAAGTCTGCTGGGTGGGGAAGAGGCGCCGCTGGATGTGTTGCTGACACAATGGGCCAAAGCGTCTGTGCCCTGAGGTTTGTACAGCTCCTATCTTTCCCCAGTGCCTAGGAGGGGGGTGCAGCACTATACTAACCAGAATGCCCCCTCCATGGGGATACCAGTGCCGCTGCAGCCGACTTTCCATGTTTGGAGAAACCTAATGAAACCAATTAACTTTCTAAATTAAAAGCCTGGGGCCCTGCTCTCCTGTGCTATTTTTAAACTGCATTTCTATTTTGTAAGGGGCATTCTCATGAGCTTCCACAGATCAGTGCTAGTTCTTCTGGAAGAACTACCATGGTTGAACCATGCCTCTGCGGAGAGGTACCAATACCCCATTTAACCATGCCGTACCGACCCCCCCAAGGGGCATTTATGAATAGATTTGTTTTCTTCATAGGATTCCACTTTCCTCCCACTGGTTTGCAGATGTGCTATTTTTATTTTATTTATATAAAAATTTGTATCCCGTCCGTCCACCCCACAGGGCACCCCCGGGCGGCGAAGAACAACTATAAAAACAATAAACCATTTAAAAATAATTTTTAAATTCCATATTACGCAGGGAAAAACAAAACAGAACAGAACACGTTTACAACATGTTGTTGCAATGTTAATGGTGTTTAATTTGTGGGTCGCAAACTGACACCGAGCCAACAGTGTGATACTGCTGGGGGCGGAAAAAACCTCCCCACACCATTTTGGGTTGTATTCACAGAAGCAGCCTGGCCAAGACTCCGAAAGTTGTCGTTCTCCAATGCAGGTTAGACTTCTCTCATGGAGCACTGTGGTCACTTTAGGGCTCTTCGTTTCAGGAGGGATGTTGACAAATTGGAAAGAGGCAGAGACCAGCAACACCGATGATCAAGGGTATAGAAAACAAGCCGCTAGCACTTAGCCTAGAGGAAAGGGGACCTGGGGACGGGGAGGCTGGACATTTTGGCAGTTGTCAAATATCTAAAAAGATGCCATAAAAACGATATTTGTTCTCTACTGCGAACAGGACGAGCAGCAATGGGTTTAAATTACAGATGGGTAAAACTTCCTCAACACTAGAATAAGCTGCCTGGGGAGGTGGTGGACGCTCCTTCCCTGGAGTTTTTCAAGTACCGACTGGAGAGACAGGGTGTTCTGCCTTATTTATTTATAGAACTTATCTGCTGCCCTTCTCAAATCAGCTCAAGGCAGCTTATAATTAATAAAAACCCTTAAAACCCATAAACCCCCCCCCCAATACCCTACCCTAACCCCCCCTCCAAAAACATCCTCATTCCTTTCCCCCTATCCCCCCCTGCCAAGCGCCCTTCCCAAACAAGAATGTTTTTCACCGCTTCCGGAAGATGCTCAGACGCTGGTTTAAGCAAACACCCCTCCGGCCTTGGGGCAGGATACCATGTGACAGTGAAAACGAAGGATCAAGCTGCTGTGTCTAGACAGTGACCAGTCAGTGCAAAGCTGTACGCCCTTTGGGAAAGGGGGAGCTATATGAATGTAGGTCTGTTTTGTCAACTAGATGATTGAAGCACAGTAAGTAGGTTTTTAGGTTGTAGGGAATTCTTCATATAAAATGAATGAGATCCTGCAGAGAATTAGACGTTGGGCCCGTCCTATTTTCTTGGCCATGCCCCACCCCTGGGGGTAGAACGGACTCGCCTTACGAGGAGTGGATCAGTTTGACCCTAGCTTCCAGCGAGAAGCAGCACTTAGCTCTGTCCATGGTGCTGCAGACCAGAAGACCAGCCAGAAATTCCAATAAACTGGAGGCTTGAATGAAAGCAACACGGAGAACGCCATCGGCTTGACTGAGTCGGGTCACTGGCTTTGCTGGCTCTAGCATGTTCCTTTCTTTTGCGTTTTAACTGGATCTCCTGATGTTATTTCCTAAGCTTCGTTCGTTCAGGTGAAGTAAAAGAAGACATTGATCTCAGGATCAAACTCCTGGGGCAAGTTATTTATTCCTTGCCCAGACGACCCACCCTCGGACCCTTGAGGTCTCTTTCAACTCTCCGGTTTTATGATTCCCATAGGCTGGGTCCTGCCAATGAGTTTCTCTAACATGAACGGATGAGGTCCCCCCTCTTACTAAGTATTCTTGGGCCATCAGAGAACTTGAATTTTGTTTCCATCCTGTGCTTTTGTAACAATCTACAGTATCGAGCACCGAAAAGCAGAAATTGCCCTCGGATCTAACATATTTTCTTTCACAGAGGCAGAATTAATTAGACCAAAGGCCGGTCCTTGCACCTGATTTTTTTTTTAGACTATCAAAGCCAGGGAGTCAAAGCCTCCTTTGGTAACGTGCTCCCTTGACCAACTGTTTCTACATTTAGTTTAAAATATTAGGGGAAACGTCCTTAATCTACCTCTGCACAACAGAAGCCAATTATCTCTCCCATTACTGTGTGATTTTCATGTTGTAACTCACTCTTGGGCCTTAGGGAGATGAGCAGGACGGAAGCATATATACATAAATAGTAATGAAATAAAATGTAGCTAAGACCAAACTAAAGTATTATACACAAAGAAAAACCAAATGCATCCTCACAAGCTAGGGTATTGCGGTTGAAGCAGCAGCGCTGCAGGGAAGGCGCTGGGCTCTATGGCAGATGCCAAACAGAACATGAGTCAGCAATGCAGCATTTGCCAAAAACAAAACGCTAATTCCAAAACCTCCAAGACATGGAAGTGATAGTCTTGCTCTACTGGATTAAGTCTTGGCTAGAGGCCTTTGTCCAGGCATTGGTTTTTTTAGAGCGCTATATTTTAAGACAGATGTAGGTGAACGAGGGAAGCTTGAGGTGAATGACAGGTATCAATCATTTCGGCTGTGCTTTCAGTAGGGGATGGTGTGGAAGCACATTTGGTGGCTCTTACAATGACCCAAGATCTCGCAGCATAAAAGGGGGAATAGTGCATTCACACATTACAAAAATTGTGGAATAATAATACCTGGTATTATCTCAAGCTATTACAATAGCCCATTTTGTCATGTGTGAAAGCAGCCGTATCCAGGGACGTGCCGGGATGGCCCAAAGCACAGAATTAATGGTGGTTCAGGGCACCAGCCTGCAATGCAACATTAAGAGCCTCTTGCCCTTCAAATAGACTGGATAGTGGGGTGTTCTCAACAAAGGCTGCTTTGGAAATGTTGGGTAGAGAGAAACTGACATCTGCGGAAGCGGGAGGGAGAAATTGACAAGGCATTAGCTGTAATAAAGATGGGCTCCTTTGTCTAATCTTAGGCAAGTATTTAAGGCAACTGTTCATTGGAAAGGGATACCAAAGGATAGCTCCTATACTTCTGCCACCTCTAGCCTCATCTCTCCCAAGTCCATCCTATACAGTGCTTTTGCTTTCCTTATGTTAACTATAGGAGAAGCAAACCCCATGGTAGTAACTGCGATGTCATCTTGAAGCAGAGCAGATGGAATAAATGCTCCTGCTCCTCTGCGGCTATGCGCCCTGCCCACCCGGGACAGACCTGTGCGGCTATGCGCCCTGCCCACCGGCAGGTGGAAGGGGCAGGTTGTGCTGCTCTGGGCTATGTAAGCCCCTCAGGGCAGGGACCTGTCTCTACTTTAATGATTGTTTAGTGCCACGTATATTGCTGGGGCTATATAAATAATAACCTAAAGGACTCCCCCTCATGGGCAGAGTGCATAGCTGTAGAGTAGCATGGCTGCCCTTGGTGGGCAGAGGGCAGAGCCACAGAGCAGCATAATTCCCCCTGGTGGGCGGAGGGCAGAGCCATAGAGCAGCATGGCTCCCCCTGGTGGGCAGAGGGCAGAGCCAGAGAGCAGCATGGCTCCCCCTGGTGGGCGGAGGGCAGAGCCAGAGAGCAGCATGGCTCCCCCTGGTGGGCGGAGGGCAGAGCCACAGAGCAGCATGGCTCCCGCTGGTGGGTGGAGGGCAGAGCCACAGAGCAGCATGGCTCCCCTGGTGAGTGGAGGGCAGAGCCACAGAGCAGCATGGGCGTTTATGCCATCTGCTCTGTTTTTGAGATGACATCGCAGTTACTACCATGAGGTTTGCTTCCCCTATAGGTGGTAATGAAAACACTGTGTACAATAATAATAAAGCTAGAGTCTGCAAGCCCATGGTGAGTGTTCTGTGCAGTCAGACAGGAATTAGTATCCTCAAGAATGGGATTCGGGCATCTCAGAAGGATCCCAAAATGTAGGGGACCCAATTTTTCTGACTCATCACCCCCTGAAGCTGCATGACTGTGGTGGCCATTCCCTGGAGGCTCAGAAGTATCCCAACGTGCGTCTCTACAGCGCATCTTAATGAACGGCTCTGTCTCCATCTTGGAGAGAATATAAACGTTCTCGGCCAGTCACATTTAACTGAGCTTTGTGACATCTGCTGATAGATACAAGTCTGTTTCATTCCTCACTGAAATGCAGCCAGCTCTGGGGTGGGTCATTATTATTTAGGTATATAATGTCAGCACCATACCTGGTACTGATCAGTCAGAGATGGGCCCTTGCCCGGAGGGGCTTACACAGTCTCAGATAGACACAGGGGAGGAGAACGTAGGGCGAAGACGGACAAAGTGCCCAAGCTCAAAATGTTCATA
The DNA here is from genome assembly GCA_003113815.1 of Sphenodon punctatus. NCBI lineage: Eukaryota > Metazoa > Chordata > Lepidosauria > Sphenodontia > Sphenodontidae > Sphenodon > Sphenodon punctatus. The sequence continues at coordinate 3,110,706 of QEPC01008369.1, read as the reverse complement.
TCACCAAGAATCACAAGAGACATTACATTGATCATGTGTGCCCTGGATCATGGGGATAGGAGAGTATGTCTTAACCGCCCCTCCTCCCCTTCCCATGCACATCAAAGCTCTGGCTCCCCAGCGGGTCTGATTCGTTTGGGCAGCAGCAGTAGGGGGCAGGGGATGCTTGTCCTGGTGCCGTATCCTGCAGGAGGCTCTGGTGGTGCAAATGGCAGCTTGGCTGCTCCTGGTTCAGCGAGAGCCACCTCTGACATCGGGGGAGAGGGGGATACATTTACAGAGAGTTGAGACGTTGCAGGTGCCTGTGCTTAACTACAAGATGCTTTACAAGGAGCTTGCATGTGCTTGGTGATGGAGGGAAAAGGGAGCCCTGGCTTAAAAGACTGTAGAGGGAGCATCAGGGAGCTGTTTGCAGAGATGAGGAACTAAGCGGAAGAGGTAGGTTTTCAGAGAAGACTCCATTGCATGACACCCATTTTCAATACTGTCCTAGAAAGGAAAGGGTGTCCAGTGGTTAGTGCTAGTCAGGGGAGATTCGATTTCAGTTCCTTTGGATGCCCTGAGCAAATCACTTACTTTCTGTGACATGACTATGCCCCAATTCCAAGCACCATGACATTGCAACCCTTGGCAGAGATGCTTTCCTGCCCTCTCAGTACATAATTCTGCCAGTGCTCTCTCTTTTCTTGGTCATCGTTTCATTCTCCACCAGGGGATTCTGGTCTGGGAATGGTCTTCCCAATGGGATTCAACTTCAGACGTGCCCATTGCCTTCTCTTGCTCCTTACCTTTGCAAGAGATGGATTCCTGGACCCATGTCAGTCTGGTTTTCGTTCCGGGCATGGCACCTAGACTGCCCTCGTGGCCTTGGTTGATGATCTCTGCTTGGAAATTGACAGGGGGAAATGGTACCCTGTTGATTTTGTTAGATCTGTTGGTGGCCTTTGTAACTGGTGATCATGGGGTGTTGTTGACACAGCTGGAGTGTGCGGGACCGTTCAAATGTTTCCATTCATTCCAGCTGGGAGGATGCAGAGGGCGGTGATGGATGGTGGCCCATCGTCCTATCGGGTGCTCCTGTTAGGGATGGGTGAACAGAACAGAGTTCGGAAATTTGGTTCAATTTGGTTTGAAATTCGAGTTTGGAAATTCGGTTCGGTTTGAAATTCGAGTTTGGTTCGGTCGACCAAACAGACCAAGTTCGGTTGAATTCCGAACCAAGTCTGGCCATTCAAAACCAGTTGTTTTGGTGTGTGTTGTCACTAGGGATGGGCGAACAGAACGGAGTTCGGAAACTCGGTTCGGTTTGAAATACGAGTTTGGTTCAGAAGTTTGGTTCGGTGAACCGAACAGACCAGAGTTCGGTCTGAACTCTGAACCGCGTTCGCCCATCCCTAGCGCCTGTGTGGGGGCCTGTAGGGCTCTTTGTTTCCACTTCTGTTCAATTTGTATCTGAGGCCCCAGGGCGAGATTGTTTGGAGATTTGGAGTGAGTTGCCATCAATACGCTGATGACAGTCAGCTCTCTCTTTTTCATCTGACCCAGGCCCTGCAGTCTCGGTGCTTTCCCGGTGCCTGGCTGCCATTGGGGGCTGGACGCGGGCAAGACTGAGGTGGTGATGGTTGACCAGCTGTGTGACTGGGAGACATAGGAACCTGTTATCGATGGAGTCCAGCCTCCTTTGGTCACTCAGGTTCACAGCGTTGGGTTGCTCTTGGATCCACTGTTGTGCCTGGATTGTCAGGTTGCGGTGGTGGCCAGGAGTGTCTTTTACCAATTACATCTGGTGAGGAGGCTGCAACTGTTTGTATCAGTTCTGGCCACCGTCAACCGTGCCTGCGTAACCTCGAGGCTAGACGACTGCAACGCTCTCCACGTGGGGCTGCCCTTGGAAGACTGTTCGGAATCTGCAGCGGGTGATGTGGGGGCTATAGGGGGGTTTGGGGGGGGAAGAGGTAGGGTACACGGAGCGTGAGCGACCAGGAGGGGGCACACACACACACACACACACACACCTTATACGGGGACGCAGCGAGGCACCGTGGGGAAAACACGCCCTCAGGGTGGAATAGGGCTAACAGGATGATTAGTCCCCAGCCTGACTCATCATAGGGCATCTGGGTATCGCATGCCTCAGTTGCTGCGGTAGCCACACGCGGAAGGGGCAGGGGAAGGGAAAGGGAGAGGGGAGTGAGGTTGGTGAGGGACGGGAGTGCAGAAGCCCTGGGGGGAGGGGGAGGCTGGATAGGGCTCGCGTTCCAAGGAGGGATCCAGGCAATAGTGCTCCCCTGACCCCAAAAGGACTGCAACCTTACCTCCAAGCTCTCGTAACCGCACCACTCACCCACGCACTCCACACTCACTCCACTCAGCCACACTACTTTCCTCAGCACAGAAGCAAGTTCCAAACAGCAGGCACAACAAAGGGGGCCAGTCTCACGGGCACAAGGCTCGATCACCAGCAATGTGGCTAGCCCTGCATCGGGCTTTTAACCCCCTGCGCAGGGCGTTGCTGGAGCCGCGCTGAGCGGCGTAACGGCGGGGGCGGGGCTACTTCCGGCGGGGTGTTCTGTTTGGCCCCGCCCCCTGGGGCCTGGCCGAGGAGCGGCGGCGTTTCTCCCTGCTGCCTGACAGGCAAGAGCCTGTCAGGAGGCTCAGCTGAAGAGGCTACAGGTTGGTCCCTGTGGAAGTCTGTGGCGGGGTTGCCCGGAGGCGGGGCTAGCGGGGCGGGAGCCCCCGCCGGCGCTGTGGGTTGCCGCGGGGTGCCTGGGGGCGGGGCTTCGGGCCCCCGAGTCCTTACAGGTGAAGAACGTGGCGGCGCGTCTTCTCTTGGGGACGGGTCAACAGGGGCACGTGACACCGGTTCTCCGGAGCCTGCACTGGCTACCGATAGCTTTCCAGGCACAATTCAAGGTGCTGGATTTAACCTATAAAGCCCTAAACGGCTTGGGCCCCAGGTTTCTGAAAGACGATCTCCTCCCTTATGTCCTTTCCCAGCCTGAGGTCAGCGGCGGGCGCCCTCTTGCTGTGCCATCTTCCTGTGATGTTTTTACGACTAGGGCACACAGGGAGAGGTTCTCACTAGCTGCCCCATGATTATGGAATCCCCCCCCCCCCCTTGGAGATCTGCCCGAGCCTTCTCATATTCCGGAAACAATGTAAACCCTTTTTATCTGGCCAGGCATTTGGCCGGCAGGGATAGAGTGGAATGGGATTGAGTGGAGTTTTAAAAAGGATTTTAATGGCTTTTTTATTCCTGTTTTTATTAATTGTAAGCTGTCCTGAGCCTCTGTGGGAAGGGTGACCTAGAAATGTAGCTCTCTCCAGTCCTGCAGATGTTCAACCCCTTCCCAATGACATCTTTCCACGTGTGCTCTGGCCACCTCGTTGCTCTCGGTGCAAGTCAATTTCCTTCCCCCCGCTCGCACACTGTCGCAGTCACAGCTGACACAAAAAGAACACCATCCCAATATTTATAATTGTTCTGCTCTCTGACTATTGCTTTTGAACTTGCGGGTCACTCCGCTGCAGGACCCTGGATTTTAATTTCCTGATACTAAATCACTTCCTGCGCAACCATCTGACAAGGGCAAAACTAATATGGTCTGAGCTAGGGAGCCTCCAGGGAACGTACTCATGCAAGCTTTGGCCTGATGATCTAGCTTCTTAAAGTTACTGTTGCCAAGGCAGAGGAGTGTGTTCCCAGAACATTGGGGCCGATTTAGGAGACAGTCCAGCTAACTGGGCGATAGATCCTTCCATGCACTGGTCTATTCCAAGCGACGCACCTCTCCGTGGCTCGGATGAGTTTATCGTGCAGCCGTTGTGTGAGAGAATAAATTTGGGGGGGGGGGGGGAAGAGGGGGGAAGATTTAATTACAAGGTGAAATACGTCCAATTCTTTCCTCTCGTTTTAAAGCAATAACAAAGCAGCCGAACGATCGCAAACATTGTAAACTCTTATTAGGATTAATGCCTCCACCACAGGTTTTTATCACCTTAATGACACTATTCCTCAGATGCCACGGCAAAAGGCGGAGACGCCGGAATCCTTTCATCCAATCAAACGGGAATCCGTAATGCGTCGAAAATGCGATTTGGAAGCCGCAATAGCATAAATACTTTTTATTACAGAGCTGATCTCGAGCTGCTCTAATCTCCTAAGGGCCATAAAGTGCAGCAGCAGTTAATATATTTTCCAAACATATACACACTCCATATAGATCAAATTCGCGCGTGAAGGCTTTTTATAAAATAAACCGTAGAATTTGCTTTCTCGGTAGAATTCTTTTTTATCATTATTTTTAACAAATTTTAAACACCAAAGAAATTCAATTTTGAAACAATGGGATTCAAAAAAACAACCCTGACATTATGTTTAGATGCCAAAAGGGGAGAAAAATAGTTTCATGCGTTTAAATGCTACTCAGTTAACTTCATATTATCGGTTTGGGCCTAGATTCTACTCTCAAGGGTCACTGACTTCAGGGTGCTTCGCGCTTTCAAAAAGATAGATTTCACCACACATTTACATTTCTAAATATGGATTTGTAATTGTAGACAATTTATTATTATTATTATTAACAAACATTTATATAGCGCCAGCAGTGTACCTGGCACTTTACAAAGTAATAAAATAGACACGGTCCCTGCCCCTAGGGCTTACAATCTGAGAGACAGGAGCTGGGGGAGAGACTTAGGAAGGGGAACAGAGGGAGAGACAAGGGGTCTAACATTCATGAAGATGCGAGGTCTCAAGTGCACGTACTTGGCTTGGTTACGATGAGAATGACAGCAGGCAGGTCCATGTTGCAAGGATAAGGGTAAACCGATCGTAGGTATAGGAATAGTGGCTCAGCAGGATAAAGAGTCAGACAGAGCAGAGCGAAAGAGGTGAGTTTTAAGGAGAGATTTGAAGGTATGAAGGGAGGGGGCAAGGCGGATGTGGACAGGGAGGGAGTTCCAGGCATGGGGGGCAGCAAGTGAGAAGGGACGAAGGCGCTTAGGGGAGCAGGGAAGGCGTGGAAGGGTGAGAGAAGGGACAGAGGAGGAGCGAAGTGCACGGGCTGGAGTATGGAGGGCGATAAGTGCAGAGAGGTAGGGGGGAGCAAGGTTGTGAAGAGCTTTATAGGTGAAGACTAGGAGCTTGTGCAGGATTCGTTCAGGAAGGGGAAGCCAGTGAAGCGAAGAGAGGAGGGGCTGCACATGGTCGAAGCGACTGGCGAGGTAGATGACCCTGGCAGCAGAGTTTTGGACAGAGATGAGGGGAGAAAGGTGAGACCGGGGAAGGCCAGTGAGAAGGAGGTTACAGTAATCGAGGCGAGAGATGACCAGAGCATGAACAAGAGTTTTGGCAGACGAGACAGAGAGAAAAGGGCGAATCTTAGCAATGTTATGGAGGGAGAAGCGACAGGATTTAGCAACAGAGTCAATGTAGGGTTTAAAAGAAAGGGGTGAGTCAAAGATGAAGCCTAGGCTACGGGCTTGGGGGACAGGCAGGATGGTGACTCCATCAATAGTTATTGACAGTGAGGAAGGAGAGGAAGGATGAGGGGGGAAGATAAGGAGTTCAGTTTTAGCCATGTTGAGTTTGAGTTGACGTTGAGACATCCAGGTAGAGATGTCAGAGAGACAGTTGATGAGACGAGCTTGAACAGAGGGAGAGAGAGAGGGAGTAGAGAGATAGAGTTGAGTGTCATCAGCATAGAGGTGGTATTGGAAGCCATGGGAGGCAATGAGTTTGCCTAAGGATGAGGTATAGATCGAGAAGAGGAGAGGGCCAAGAACAGAGCCTTGAGGAACACCAACTGAGAGGGGGAAGGAGGAGGAGGCGGAGTTGGAGAGAGACACATTAAAGGAGCGGTCAGAGAGGTAGGAGGAGAACCAGTTATGGACAGAGCCACAAAAGCCAAGGGAGTGAAGGGAATCCAGCAAGAGTGAGTGGTCAACCGTATCGAAGGCAGCAGAGAAATCAAGGACGACAAGAATGGAATAGAGACGTTTAGATTTAGCCACCAGAAGATCGTTTATCCACCATGTCTCCCTTGCTGCCTCCCCATGCCTGGAATTCCCTTTCTGAATTCTCTGCTCCCTCCCTCCCAACCTTCAAATCCCTAACTCTTCCGTCAGGCTCTCCCTAGCTCCTCCTCCTCCCCTTTACTCAGGTTCTCTCCTTTCCTGTGTAACTAAGCTAAGCACATGCACCTGCAACCTCTCAACTTCGATTGTATCCCTGTTTCTCCCTTTGATCCCCCCGTCTCTCTCCTAGATTGTTTGCCCCTCACGGCACAGACCAAGTATATAATTAACAATTTTAAAGCACCAGGTACATTGCTGGTGCTACTGTAATCTGAAAAACCCTTTCTCTGAGGAATTCCCTCTTGCTTCTGGGGATTCCAATGGGCCTGCATTGTAGTAACGCATTCCTGATTGCATCTAGCATTAAACTGTGCTGGAGGTTTTTGAAAAGAGGCCTGAGAGCTACCGGTCGCGGTCATCATCCTGAATCCAAAGCAGGGGGCTGGACAAATTACCCTCAAGGTCCCTTCCAACTCTGACCTTCTAGGATTCCTGGTCCTCACCTTTGAGGTCTTGCTCCTTCCTATTTGTCTGCCCTCAGTTCCCCCTCCATTCCCACCTGGGAACTGTGCTCCTCATTTCCCACCCCTCACCACAGAAGGTGGCTACACAATACAGCCCGGGGAGGGGGCTGCCCCCAGCCACGTCAGGTACCTGAACAAACGTTCCCGCCGATCGAACTGTCCAGGGAGGGCGTGGAAACAACGTGAGGCTGGCTGGCCCCTCCCATGGGATACAGCTGGCGCCCCACCCCCCGCCATGATGGGCCACCATGGTGGCCGGGTCTGGGATGGCAGTACAAACAAATGAGCTTGCCTGCTATGGCTCGCCTGGGCGGCCCTTGGGCCCGGTTCCTTGAGGGCCCTCGATGCCAGGGCAGCTGCCTACGCGGTTGGGGGCTGTAGTGGGCCCACAACTGGTGGCCTGCTAACAGACACACGGCCACGCCTCTAACCCAGCCGGGTCACGTTAAACCAGAGTCTCCTACACCTAAAGTGTCTTCTGCCGCGCTGCCTCCTGCACCTGGAGCTCCCTCCCAGAACACACACACTCTGCTCCCTCCGTCTGACCTTCCATTCCCTCCATCACGCTGCCCTTAGATCTTCCCCCCGCAACTCCCCATTGGGGCTTCTCCTTAGACCGTCTTAGCCTTCAGGATCTCCCTTCTCCCCAGTAACTAAGCTCCCCCTTCCGATTGTCCATCCTAGATTGTAGATTCCTATGGGGAAAATAACACATCAGGGATAGTTAGAAAAAGCAATATCTCCTTTAATGAATAAATACTGGGGGGCACAGTGGAGTGTCCTTAGTCACGTCACATCCTCTTGCACGGATAGATCCTTTCCTCTCTGATCGATTGGATAGCTCTCCTTACGGAGAGATTAATTACATCCCGTATTCTATTAGTCCTGATAGCCGTCAGTCAGGGAAACCCCACCTCCCGTCTTCCCTCAACCTCCAGTCGCACTCGTTTGGGAAATCTCCGTTTCTAGCCTCCCCCTGGGTACCGGGGTACCTGTACGCACGGCATGCCGTTTCCTAAGAAAAGGAGATTGTAACTTTTCCGTCTCCTTCCCTGCCTTTTCATCCCCACCCCAGCTCTCTGCTCCATACAGCAATACTGCTTCAATTTTAACATGGCCTGCTTGCAATGCCTCAGCTAATGACTTTCTCCTAAATCGGTTGTAGAAATCAACAATCCCACTTGTGGCTAGGGCTGCTTTTGTTTTGACCTTCCTGACATGATGCTCCCAACTTAGGGAGTTAGCAAAGGTCAAACCCAAATAGCTGAAGGTATTCACTACTTCCAGTGGTTTCTTATCCAAATACCATTTGTTCCTTTTCCTACTACCAAATACCATTATCTCGGTTTTATTGCTATTAATCTCCAGCTTATTGTTTTTGCAAAAGGTGCTAAGCTCGTCTAGGAACCTCTGCAAACCAACGTTAGTGCAGGACAATAACCCAGCAACACAGGAACTATGTTCTCTAATAACCTAAGCGCATGGCAGTCTCGCCACTCAAAACAGGAAGATAGATCATTAAGGAATAAATTAAAAAGCGTGCAGGCCAATGGGAATGTATATGTTTCTGTCTCTTCCTTGTCTAGCCTAGATTGTAAGCTCCTTGCAGCAGGGACTTGTCTCTAGCTACAAACTGTTCAGCGCCGGGTGATATACAATAATAAAAACCCACAAGACCCATGAAAATAAGAGCGGCTGGCTAATTAAAGAAGGCTTTGAGTGAAACGATACATGCTGACAAGCAAAAAGTTAAAGCAACGGGAGACCCTGATCCTGCAATTGGTTCCATGCGGATACCCGCAGAGAGCTTGCTGCCATGTTAATACGGGTGGGGATTTATTTATATTTTATAAAAAGGATTAGGATTTTCTCCTCAACAACAACTTATTCTTCACTTAGCACTTTATGCACGCAAAGTGTTTCAAAATCATTCTCTCGTTAATCCTCCTTGCATCAATCTTCCCACAATAATCACCCCAACACTTTCCATTTTAAGACTGCATTTAATCTGGCAAGTCTGACCGAGCCTCCCCAATTGTACAGCAAAACGATCAGCTTGAAAAGGTCAAAATTAATAACAACAATAATTTAAAAACCACTTAAAAAAAAAAACGACCCTGTTTCTTGCAGAAGGGACAAGGAATTCTTTGGCCGTTTCCCAGGTATTTCCACGAATCTCCTTGCTAGCGAGGCGGAGCTGGCAGGAATCGCCCGTCAGGGAGCGCTAGAATTTCTGCAGGAATTTGAGAACCAAGTCTCTCAGCTTCACCCGGAGCGTTTCATCGTTGTCGCAGATGATGTGGGTTGAATCCTCCTCTAACTGGATGAGGGTTTCTGCCTCCTGGAGGAGCACGATGTGGCCCTTGGCCGTGTCCTCCACCTTCACGTCGCTGAAGCCGTGCTGCCGACGTGGGGGAGAAGGGAAAGAGGGTGAAAGTTCAGAAAATACCGGCAGCCCAACAATAAGGGGGGGGGTCGGTCATCTGCGAGAGAGACGGGGTCCTGGAACAGGGGTGGGGAAAACGGCCTGTGGCTCGCGGACGCCCGCCCCGCGGCTCTTCTCTTGGCTGTCTGGGGGCGGGTCCACGCGGCTCCCTCAGGAGCAAGAGAAGGCCAGTCACCGCTGCTACTGCAGTGAAAGGACCAGCTTTCTCCTTATGCTCCTTCGCGGCCCTTAAGATCCACCGAGGGCACCCTCTTGCGGGTTCCCTCGCTGGCCCAGTTTCATAGGACTCGGGCCCGCAAAGAGGCTCTCGGGAGCTGCCCACGGCTTTGGAACTCCCTCTCCCCTAGTTTGAATGTCTTCAAGAGGCAGCGTAAGACCTTTTCATTTGGCCGGGCATTCAATGGGCGGGGATAGAGATGGGGTGTTTTTAGTTTTGTGGGGTTTTAATTATTTTTACATTTGTATTTTACGTGAGTCACCCTGAGCCTTCAGGGATAGGGCAGGATATAAATCGAACTAACCAACTGAATGAATAAATACTGCTGGATCCCCTTCTGGGGGGCCGTGAGAGCAGGGCCAGTGTGCCCGGAGCTGCTACTGCCACTGCCTGAACCTGCCGGGCTACTGGGAGCTGGAGACCTGATGAGAGTGGGGGGGGCACAAAATCCTGCCCTGACATGCGCGAGAGAAGCCGGGGCAGATCCTCGTTCGCACCGGCTCATTTCCCGTCAGCCGGCTTCTCCGCGCTGCTGCGTCTTCCCTCTTCCGCCGCCACCACCGCCGCAGACGGGAATGCAGCCTTAGCCTAGTATTGTCGCAACCCGACACGACAGCAGGGGTTCAAATCCAGCTTTCTGGGATCCCTGGCAGAGGCCTCACCCAGATGTGCTACCCGAGATCCTCCAGGATCCCCGGCAGAGGCCTCACCCAGGCGTGCTACCTGAGACCCTCCAGGATCCCTGGCAGAGGCCTCACCCAGACGTGCTACCTGAGATCCTGAATCAGAGATGTCGGGGATTGAACTTGGGACCTTATACATGCAAAGCATGCGCTCGACCACCTGAGCCACGGTCCTTAATACTCCCCTTAAGCACCTCAAACCACAAGTTCTCTGCGGCTCATGGGGCTTGTACTCCTCAAAGTGGCACCTAGGAGGGAAAAGGCTGCCCGCCCCTGCCCTCCACCCATCTCTCTCTGCGCTGGGGAGGAGCAGCTCTCTGAACCGCCCAACGCTGCAGGAGACCGGGCTCTTACCTTCTCCAGGCTCTGTACAAACTGGTCCATGGGGATGGAGCCACTGAGCAGCGGTTTTAGGGGCTTGCATTCCGGCACATCCTCGCTCACCCGCTTCCGCTTCTTGGAGGCTGGCGGCTGCGGAGGTTTCGGAGGGGGCTGCCGGGAGGGAACGACAGGCAGAGCGATAAAAATCGAGCCGCCCACGCAAACCCCAGGCAACCTGACCAGCGGGCAGGAGGGGGCAACTCTCGGTCTCAACGCTACGCAAGGGGCCCGAGAAGCATTACAGCTCCTGGGACAGAGAGGAGGAGCTGGAGAGAGGGTTGTGCCCAGGATCATTTGGACCAGAGGGGAGGGGGCACTAGCACAGGGGCCAAATCCAGCCAGCCAGTTCTTGGATCTGGCCTGTGGATCCAGTCCCTACCCTCAAGCACTGAGCTCAAGAGAAGGGAGCAGAGAGGAGAGCGTGCACTCAAGGGTAGGAGATGCCACGGATCCATCATTTTCAAAAGCAGCCAGTGGGAGGAAACGGTTCCCCCGCCCTGGATCTAGAAGTCCACAGCATCGTGGCCTGAGGAGAAGCTGCTAAAGGGGCATTTATCCTTTTCTTTACAACCCTCAGCTGAGGAAGCATCGGCGGGAAGCGGAGCGGCACCGATCCCGGGGCTTGTGCTAAGAGCAAACACGAATGTGATTTGTGGCCTCCTCGAAGGAATAATCTCTCCTCCACCTTTTACCGTCACCCACAGCCCGGCCAAGGAAAGGGACCGATTTACAGGCAGCTGGTGCTTGGCTGCAAAATACAATTTGCTGGGGAGCCCAGCCTCTCTCACGGACACGGGGATGTTTTGGCGTGGGCGCCGGCTAACGGGGACAAGGGGGGGACCCAGACACTAGCGACACCTTCTCCATAATCGGCTCTATACCGTACCTGCAGTACGTGCTTGTTGTCCTTTGTATGCAGCACGGCGGAGACGGTTGCTAAGGAAATGCCAGGTTTAATCTCCAAGGGCACCAAGGAATCTGCAAGCTAAAGCAAGACCAAGGATTTTGCTTAGCGAATGACAATTTTAAAAAACGACACCACCGCTCTTGTGAATCCAGCTGTGATTTGAATTGGCAGCCCGAGGTATTTTTAGCGCAGACTAATGAACGGCAAACACAACCCCAGGACAATAATCGAGCACCCCCCCACCCCCTCCCTGGTACCTAGGGCTCTGAGTCCACTCTGTGCCACAGCGCAAAGGACTATGGGCCTTTGGTGTCGCTTCTGGAAATGCACTAGGTGGAGTGGTTCAGTAACCAATGGACAACTCTTAGGAGAAGGACAGTTAAAGGGGTGTCTCCAGGATGAGATCATTAGCTCTGCAGCAGACACTGTTGAGGGAGGCCTTCTCCAAACCAGATACATTGCGATTGACAGTACTGGCTTGAACCTGGCCGCTATGTCCACTTGGATATCAAAGTCAAGATTAGCGTCTCTCTCAAAGTCTTTGCAATCCACTGTTTGGGTTTTCAAGGAGAAGGTTAATTGATTTAAAACAAACAGACTCCTCCAAGTGTAAAGATGTACAGAAACCAGGGGCCTCATGGATTGGGTAATTTCCCCCATCCCACCCCTTCAAATTCTACAACCAGGAAACCAAAGTTTTGCAAGCCAACAATCTGAATTTTTACAAGCAGAATGAATTATGTAAATTAACCAAATTATTATTAACAAAAAACATTTATATAGCACCAGCAGTGTACCTGGCACTTTACAAAGTAAGAAAATAGACACGGCCCCTGCCCCTAGGGCTTACAATCTGAGAGACAGGAGCTGGGGGAAGAGACATAGGAAGGGGAACAGAGGCAGAGACAAGGGGTCTAACATTCATGAAGATGCGAGGTCTCAGGTGCACGTACTTGGCTTGGTCAATTCCATTGATTATGCTAATTTTCAATGCAAATTAATTTCCAAAAATGCCACTGCATCCATTTCCAGTGTCTCCCGTGTTTAAAAAGTCCCTCACAAGATCCCATAGAGGGGCATGGGCTGATGCTCTTTGGCAGCTGTAGCACCAGGATACATAGCAGAAGTTACTAGTGCCAGCACCCTATTGGCTGGCTCAAAGCACTGCCATTCCATTGGCTAGCTTCCAGCATTCCCCACTCAGACTGTGATTCTGCCCTGCCGGAGGCGGCTGGCCAAATACAAGCTTCCATGGAAGTGACTGTGACCGCAGCAATGCAGAATCCACACCAGTGCCCTGACTGAAAGCTTCCATTGTTGTCCAGTCTCACAACGTCCAAATTTAGAGCCATCTTTGAGCTAAGCTGCTCCTCCCCCATTGATCTTCTGAGAACCTGGCTCCAGGGGTAGCGTCCTAACCACCAAACCACCTTGCCTCTCAAAAGGTGGCAAAGAGTTTCGGGAGCGCATATCCTATTGAACTTGCACTGGAACAGGTGCTTCTAATACACATCAGAGCCAGTCCCCTAATACTCCCAGCCAATGCAGACTCTCACATGGTCAACGCAGGCTCCCAAGGCAGATGGATTTTCAATTAGTGTTCAATGCAGAAAGGCAGGGCCTAGGAGGAGGAGGAAGACCCTCTCCTCCCGGGAACATTAGCAGCCTCCTGTCTGAGCCAAGAAAGAGCAAGAGATGAAAGCTGCTGGGAGTCCAGGAGGAGTCAGGGGCTGAAAGAGGCATGATAAAAAGGATAAATGCAAGACCCCGCATTAACCTTTCCTCTCGCTGTATTAACTCTTTCCTTCTCCTCCTCACATGGAGCGAGCTCCTTCTCAGCCATAGAGCAGCAAGATTGCAAGGCAGGCACAGGTTTTCTAAAGCATCTCGACTTAGGAGGACGCTGCCTCGAAAATATTTCCATGTTAGAAAAAGCCCTAAACGAGGGCTGAGCTCTTTACAGCCAGCATAGCCTAGTGGCCAACGAGCTGGACTAGAACCTGGGAGACCGGAGTTCAAATCCCATTTCAGCCATGAACTCTCTGGGTGGCCGTGGCCCAAGTCACACTCTCTCGGCCTCAGTTCCCCATCTGTAAAACGGGAATGGGAACTTGAGGGCTCAGTGCGGAATCATAAATAGACAAAAATAAATCTGGTTAAAAACCCTTATCCCAAGCCTACTCAAACACCCTTATCCCGCCTAGCCAAATGCCTGGCCCCCAAAAAAGTTACTTTGCCTACAGAAGACGAGCAGGATTGGGCTCTGACAAACCTCCAGCCAGGTTAATAAATAAATAATAATAAACCTACCTCACAAGATTATAGAGGATGAACCAGATAAAGATTGTAAAGCACTTTGAAGGCTGAAAGGGTCATAGAATATTTAATCATCATCATCATGAAAATCTGACCCCTTAGCTGAACAGGTTACCAAGTGAATTTATGGTGGAGCCAGGAGCGAGGGTAGGGGACCACTGTACCATTCTAACTCCCCACAATAAAAGGATGTAGGAAACAGACATCTTCCCAGCTAGTCCATCGCTGCTAGCAGGATGTTACACGATTGCCGATAAGAGAGGGAATGAGTTAGATTGTCTTGAATGGAGAGAGAGAGAAACCGGCTCTCTGCACAGGTTTAACTCTCCTCCCTCTGAAATCAATGGGTGTTTTACTCTCGACTTCAGCGCGAGGGCCATGAGGATCAGTGCTGAGCACAGATAAGAAACCCCATCCAGCGTCTCTATTAAGAGGTGGCCCACTGCCACACTCCAGTATTGATTGAGGCGGGGGGGGGGGGCATTTTAGAAAGAAATCCGTAGCAAAGTGAGAAAAGGGAAAAATACACTGGAAGATTCAGCAGTTTCAGATCCGTCCTGCAAGAGGAATAAAAAGGAAACATTTGCAGTAGGGCAACACGCTGTGCTCTGAAATAATCAAAAGGTGCTGCCCCCCCCCCAGTCCTTAGATGGCGGAGTCGATACTAAAACGGGGAAAACGAGGGGGGAAAAGGGAGCCTCAAAGGCTGCTTTGTATCAAAGGCCTAAGGGCGTCTCCTGGGCCATTGACATGCTCCTTCCCTGCCGTTCCGCTTGGCTAGCGTGCCTGCCCCCGGCCACATTCACACCAGCGTTTTCTCCCACTTTTTAAAACTTCCTGCAGGTAGAACTGAAAGGGGCACCTACATTTGATACCCAAGGGCAATAACCCAGATTTCCAAGTACCCTCCTGGATATTCAACAGGGGTTACCCAGAAAGGGGGGGAAAATAAATAAATAAATTGGTGGTATGGATTTTTTCAGTTTTCTAGCTACTAATTGGAATGGAAAAAGGGGGGGGTGGGGTAGGAGAAATCAATACAGAAAAATTAGAAGTCGGTACCAGAAGTTGATATTCCACGACTGGAAGTTGACATTCTGTGACGTCCGGTACCCAAATTGGGTCCTGACATTTTTGAGTGGATTCGGGTTCCAGAATTTTGATGGGTAAAGCTGTTTGGTTTTTTTTGCAAGGTACTCATTCCAGGGCCCTTGGGAGATGATAATTTCACTCCGTGGGTTTTCCACACAAGATGTCCCCCACTTTCAGTTTCCCCATAGGGACTGCCCCTCCTGCTGCTGCTGCCGCCAATCCCATGGGGCTGCGCAGCTAGGCCGTGTCTCTAGGAGGCTGGCGACAAAATGGGAGGCGTTCGAAGAAATCTGTTCTCGCGTTCGAAGAAATTTGGAAGACGGGAACAGCACGACGGCCAAGCCTTAGTCTGCATTCCGACGTTTGTGAGTGGTTCGCGGAGGCATCCTGCGATCTGATCTACACAGATCAACCCCTTGTGCTGTTTGACAGTGGAAACTGTTTGAACGGGGGGGGTTGGACTACATGACCTCTGAGGTCCCTTCCAGCTCTAAGATTCTATGACCAGCATTGCCTCACAAAGACCGTCTGCCAACGTCATACTGCTGGGGGACCAGGGAGGTGGATACTAGGGTAGCGCTGGCTGGGGAACCACTGGAAGGTTCAGTTCTGGCTTGTAGCAATTTTTCTCCCATTTTTTTAATTCCTTGAAATGAGCTCCACCCCAGAATAGCCTGCCCCCTAATGATTCTTTGCCCCATCTCTTCTGCTGCCCACTACACCCGGGACTGATTCTCGGAACACACAACACTCTGCTCCCAGCTTTCGCACCTCTCCTGAAAAATTACCTCTTCCGCCAGGCTCTCTCTAGATCCTCAACCCCATCGATTGCTTCTCCTTACACCAAAAAGTGTATCCTTCGAAATCATCATCATCAGATGATGATTCTGGTGCTAAACAGTTGGAAACAAAAAGACAGATCCCTGGACCAAGGGGCTTACAATCGAGGATGGACAAGGAATGGAAACATTCCCATTTCACAGATCAAGAACTGAGACTGAGAGACTCCCCCACGGCCACTGAGGGAAACAGAGAGAGATTCTCAACGTCGGCAAGCCAAAACAGGAACCCTAGGTGCGAACCGGTACCGACTGGAAGCTGATGGGAATCTGCTGCCCAGTACATGTGCTGAGATGCACCCCTTGGAGAAGAGCCTGCTGGTTACTTTAAGCCAGTGGCGCCCTACCCATGGGGTGAGAGCAGTGGCATCCTGTCAGGTGGCTCACCACATTTCAACCAGCAAATGCAAAATATTGGAGGGAGAGAGAGGAAATAAAGTCGGTGCCTTGGAACCGGCAAGGAAAAAGTTACAGGCTTCAAAAGGGGACTGGATGAATTTTTGAAAGCCAGGTCCATTAAGAGCTACTAATTGGGTTGAGCGAGGTTACAAGAGCCTTGGCTGTTGGGGGCTGGGAGCGAACAGGGAATGGATCGGCCACTGCTCGGAGACAGGATGCTGGGCTGGATGGACCATTGGTCTGACCTAGTAATGGCACTCAGAGTTGGAAGGGAGCTAAGAGGTCATCCAGTTCAATGCAGGAAATCCACAGCTACAGCATCCCTGACAGATGGCCGTCCAGTCACCGACAACGTTCTCAAACGTCTCCCTGATGCTCCGAGGCACTTGGCAGAGGGGAATGCGAGGGCTGGGAGAAGCCATGAGCTGCTGCTGCAGGAGAAAATGGAATTTGAAATCATCTTGGGCAGGGTTTCTTTAAGAGACAGGTATGCTAAAAAAAAAAAAAATCAAAAAAAAAAATCAACAAAAATGGTTTATTTGTTAGCTGCTGCTTTATTGTTATTTCCTGCTTAGCTACAAGCTTCGAACGTTATAATCTATGTTCACTCGGATTCCCCATTACTGTCAGTGGCGTGGGGGGGAGATAGTGAATATGGGTCCCTGGTTCTAACCTACTTGTAGGACGTAACTTTCAGCAATGCAGTTGTGGCTGGCTTTGAACTGTGAAAGGGGCTCGCGGGGACAAAAAAAAAGGTGGGCCCCCTCCTCGGAGCACCGCAGAGCGGCAGCAGCAGCAGCAGCAGCAAGCCTCGCTCCAAACGCTGCCACCAAGCCAGCCCAGTTTAAAAATGGAGGAGTGTCTGCGTTGAGAGTGCCCTCAATAAGAAATGAGGGGCGCTGAGAGGATTCGCAGCCGCCTCCGCTCTATAAATCTATTAACAGCCGAGGCTGAAGAGAAGCCTGTAGCAGACAGGAAAACCCATTCAGTCTCCCCTTACACTTTATTTATGTTTGCAAGGGCAGGGGTAGGGGTGGGGGGTGCTTTTTTCTTTTTGGCAGGGGAAGGAGTTTTCCTCAGCCTTGTCTCCTCTGGTTGCTGCCCTCCCTTGCCCTATTTCGTTAAGTGCTGGGAGGGAGGGAGGCTGCTGGAAGCGTTTGGAACCGGACACGCTGAAGTGCCAGAGAGAAGCAGCCATTGGAATTCAATCTAGCCCCAGGTTTGCTTTGCCAAGACCCTGGCACAGGCCCCGTAGGAGAAGGGTGCAGTGCCAGAAAGCAGCACTAGGGGGCTGTATAGAGCTCTGTGTTGCACATAGAACAGGCTGGGCCAGAGCATGTACACGAGGGATTGATTCCACTTCCTGGGGAGTTACCAGTAGGAAATGCAAGCCAGTGACGCCTAGCCAATAATGGGGCTGGACGTGGGAGACCAGGGTTCAAATACAGGCTTGGCTACAAATTCACTGAGTGGCCATGGGTGAGTCTCTCAGCCTCAGTTCTTCATCTGTGAAATGGGAATGTTCCCCTTCCTTGTCCATTCTAGATTGTAAGCCCCTTGAGCCAGGGACCTGTCTTTTTGTTTCCAACTGTTTAGCCCCAGACACATTGCTAGCACTATACAAAATCATCATAATCATCTACAATCAAAGAGTCCCNTGTTCTCGCGTTAGAAGAAATTTGGAAGACGGGAACAGCACGACGGCCAAGCCTTAGTCTGCATTCCGACGTTTGTGAGTGGTTCGCGGAGGCATCCTGCGATCTGATCTACACGGATCAACCCCTTGTGCTGTTTGACAGTGGAAACTGTTTGAACGGGGGGGGTTGGACTACATGACCTCTGAGGTCCCTTCCAGCTCTAAGATTCTATGACCAGCATTGCCTCACAAAGACCGTCTGCCAACGTCATACTGCTGGGGGACCAGGGAGGTGGATACTAGGGTAGCGCTGGCTGGGGAACCACTGGAAGGTTCAGTTCTGGCTTGTAGCAATTTTTCTCCCATTTTTTTCATTCCTTGAAATGAGCTCCACCCCAGAATAGCCTGCCCCCTAATGATTCTTTGCCCCATCTCTTCTGCTGCCCACTACACCCGGGACTGATTCTCTGAACACACAACACTCTGCTCCCAGCTTTCGCACCTCTCCTGAAAAATTACCTCTTCCGCCAGGCTCTCTCTAGCTCCTCAACCCCCATCGATTGCTTCTCCTTACACCAAAAAGTGTACCCTTCGAAATCATCATCATCAGATGATGATTCTGGTGCTAAACAGTTGGAAACAAAAAGACAGATCCCTGGTCCAAGGGGCTTACAATCGAGGATGGACAAGGAATGGAAACATTCCCATTTCACAGATCAAGAACTGAGACTGAGAGACTCCCCCACGGCCACTGAGGGAAACAGAGAGAGATTCTCAACGTCGGCAAGCCAAAACAGGAACCCTAGGTGCGAACCGGTACCGACTGGAAGCTGATGGGAATCTGCTGCCCAGTACATGTGCTGAGATGCACCCCTTGGAGAAGAGCCTGCTGGTTACTTTAAGCCAGTGGCGCCCTACCCATGGGGTGAGAGCAGTGGCATCCTGTCAGGGGGCTCACCACATTTCAACCAGCAAATGCAAAATATTGGAGGGAGAGAGAGGAAATAAAGTCGGTGCCTTGGAACCGGCAAGGAAAAAGTTACAGGCTTCAAAAGGGGACTGGATGAATTTTTGAAAGCCAGGTCCATTAAGAGCTACTAATTGGGTTGAGCGAGGTTACAAGAGCCTTGGCTGTTGGGGGCTGGGAGCGAACAGGGAATGGATCGGCCACTGCTCGGAGACAGGATGCTGGGCTGGATGGACCATTGGTCTGACCTAGTAATGGCACTCAGAGTTGGAAGGGAGCTAAGAGGTCATCCAGTTCAATGCAGGAAATCCACAGCTACAGCATCCCTGACAGATGGCCGTCCAGTCACCGACAACGTTCTCAAACGTCTCCCTGATGCTCCGAGGCGCTTGGCAGAGGGGAATGCGAGGGCTGGGAGAAGCCATGAGCTGCTGCTGCAGGAGAAAATGGAATTTGAAATCATCTTGGGCAGGGTTTCTTTAAGAGACAGGTATGCTAAAAAAAAAATCAAAAAAAAAAATCAACAAAAATGGTTTATTTGTTAGCTGCTGCTTTATTGTTATTTCCTGCTTAGCTACAAGCTTCGAACGTTATAATCTATGTTCACTCGGATTCCCCATTACTGTCAGTGGCGTGGGGGGGAGATAGTGAATATGGGTCCCTGGTTCTAACCTACTTGTAGGACGTAACTTTCAGCAATGCAGTTGTGGCTGGCTTTGAACTGTGAAAGGGGCTCGCGGGGACACAAAAAAGGTGGGCCCCCTCCTCCGAGCACCGCAGAGCGGCAGCAGCAAGCCTCGCTCCAAACGCTGCCACCAAGCCAGCCCAGTTTAAAAATGGAGGAGTGTCTGCGTTGAGAGTGCCCTCAATAAGAAATGAGGGGCGCTGAGAGGATTCGCAGCCGCCTCCGCTCTATAAATCTATTAGCAGCCGAGGCTGAAGAGAAGCCTGTAGCAGACAGGAAAACCCATTCAGTCTCCCCTTACACTTTATTTATGTTTGCAAGGGCAGGGGTAGGGGTGGGGGGTGCTTTTTTCTTTTTGGCAGGGGAAGGAGTTTTCCTCAGCCTTGTCTCCTCTGGTTGCTGCCCTCCCTTGCCCTATTTCGTTAAGTGCTGGGAGGGAGGGAGGCTGCTGGAAGCGTTTGGAACCGGACACGCTGAAGTGCCAGAGAGAAGCAGCCATTGGAATTCAATCTAGCCCCAGGTTTGCTTTGCCAAGACCCTGGCACAGGCCCCGTAGGAGAAGGGTGCAGTGCCAGAAAGCAGCACTAGGGGGCTGTATAGAGCTCTGTGTTGCACATAGAACAGGCTGGGCCAGAGCATGTACACGAGGGATTGATTCCACTTCCTGGGGAGTTACCAGTAGGAAATGCAAGCCAGTGACGCCTAGCCAATAATGGGGCTGGACGTGGGAGACCAGGGTTCAAATACAGGCTTGGCTACAAATTCACTGAGTGGCCATGGGTGAGTCTCTCAGCCTCAGTTCTTCATCTGTGAAATGGGAATGTTCCCCTTCCTTGTCCATTCTAGATTGTAAGCCCCTTGAGCCAGGGACCTGTCTTTTTGTTTCCAACTGTTTAGCCCCAGACACATTGCTAGCACTATACAAAATCATCATAATCATCTACAATCAAAGAGTCCCGGGGGGGGCTCCAGATCAAGGGTCATTTAGTCCCACCCCCTGCTCCAAGGCCGGATTCACCAGACCTATTTCGAGGAATTCACCAAAGCTCACGCGCCTCATTCAATCCAACATCTATTTGCCAAAGTCAAGCAATACACATTTGTTCTTCAAGTTGCAATTAACCCAGAGCCACATTATTTGCTCAGAGGCTACGCTTTAATTTATCTGTTTGGTCCAGAAGGCGTTTTCCGTTTCCCTGCCCGATTCTCCAGTGAATAGATAGAGTGTCGTTTCCAGTAAGCGGCTTCCTTTAACTAATTTCTTGCTCCGAGCATCTGCGCCTCACTTAAAGTGAAAAATGCTTTCTTAATAATCCCGGTCGAGCTCTGCAGCACCGGAGAGTTAGAACTTCTCTCTCGGTCTCTGAATATTTATTTATATATCAAAATTATTTATTATTATTATTATTATTAAGCTTTTATATAGCACCAGCGATGTACCTGGTGCTTTACAAAAAACAAGATAGACATGGTCCCTGCCCGAGAGCTCACAATCTAAAGATGTATACCCCCCCCGCCCCCTTCCCTGAAGGCTGCTTGGACTGCTGGGCTCCCTCCTCATTCCACACACACAGACTGCCCCCCAAGGCCAGCCTTAGAAATTGCGGGGCCCTGGGCGAACACAAAATGCGGGGGCCTCTCAGCTCCACGCGCTTTCCACAGCCCGCCCACTTTCCCATGGCTCCTCCCACTTTCCTGTGGCCCCTCCTGTTTCCCAAGGCCCCGCCCACTTCCCTTTGACAGTTAGAGAATTGTCATATAAGTTATTTTTAACTTGTCTATACAATGTGCTCCAAAGACCATATCAATCTGGTTTAGATGAAAGGGAGCCCAGGACACAGATATGATTAAAAGGCAAAGACTCTTATTTAAAACACAGGAGGGCAGGCACACAACGGCTAGGGACAGATTATCCATGGCCTGAATTCTCCTTCTCTGGAGCATATTCCTATGACACTCCCAACACAGGCGTTCAAACATAGATCCAGCTGATCAAACATAAATCAAGCAACCCCCCCACGGACACAGCCCCCCCCATGAAAGCAGGGATGAGGAACTGAACCGCAGACCCAGAGCAGCCAAACCCAGCTCTCAGCAAAACTGTGTCAGTGTGACCCCTTTCCAGTTCTTGGATTTAAGGGTCTCAAGCACCAAAGCACTAAAAACCCAGTGAAACGTATCAAACACGAAACAACTCCCCCACGACTACAGCCCCCCCAGCCCCTTCCCAAGCCACCCCCCGACGGCCCCACTCTGCTCCCAAAGCCCCACAGACGCGTGCAGCAGCACAAATGAGCTCATGAAGAAAGAGAAGGAAGAGGTATTGGCCGGGGGGGGCCCTTCCCTCAGCTGCTGCTGCTGGGCCTGGGTCTTCTGGGAGCCGGGCTGGAGGCTGAGAGGCTCAGGTTGCTAAGCAGGAGGGGAGAGCAGGAACGTTCTGCTGGGCCTCGCCTTGGGCAGGGGGGGGGCTCCTTTTCCCCCTCCAGGAGCCGTGGGGGAGTGGGGGCAGCCATGGGAGGGGGAGTGGGGGCAGCCATGGGAGGGGGAGCGGGGTCGAGGGAGCAACTCCCCCTCGTGCGCACACACTCACCCCCACACACCCTTCTCTCTCTCACACACATTCATTCCCTCATACACATTTATTCATTCACTCTCTCACACACACACTTTCACCTCTCTCTTCACTCACACCCATTCAAGCTCACACACACACGCGCTTTCATCTCACCCCCCTCAATCCCCATTCATACTCACACATGCTCTCACCTTTCACACCCACCCACCCATTCAAGCTTGCACACATGCTTTCATCTTTCACACACCCCCAAACCCATTCATACTCGCACATGCTCTCACCTCTCTTTCATACACCCCCATTCAAGCTCACACACACACACACACTTTCATCTCACACCCCCCCCTCAATCCCCATTCATACTCTCATACTCTCTTTCACACACACACAATCTTAAACACATACTTTTATCTCACACACCCCTCAAACCCAGTCATACTCTCACACATGCTCTCACCTCTCTCTTTCACCCCCCCATTCAAGCTTACACACACACACTTTCATCTCTTTCACACACCCCCAATCCCCATACTCTCACACATGATGCTCTCTCTCTCTCACACACACACACACACACTCATGCTGCACTGCCTCCTCCGGTCCCATCCCCCACACTAAGCAGGAGATCCTCATCCTGGTGCGGGACCGGCCGCCCTCGCCGCCTGCTCTGCTCCCCGCGCCGCCGCCTACTGCTCCGCCGCCGGCCCGCCGCTCCTCCCACCGCCTCCACTCCGACCTCTTCCCTGCACAGCAAGCCAGCAGCAGGTAAGCCAAGCCTGCTCAGCACGCGGTGCGCCCATGGGTCCTCTCTCCCTCCCGGAAGTTGCTCCTATGCAACTTCTGGGAGAGAGGAGGAGGGGCCAGGCAGGCCGCGAGGACGGAGGAGGAGGTAGGTGGGGCCACAGCCGTGGGTGGGTGTTCAAGGCTGACTTGGGAGGGGCCCCGCGGTGCCGCTTCTGCCTGCCAGTGCAGCGCCACACCGACCTGAGTCCCCCCCGCAACTATATAAAAAAAAATGAAATTAATTCTGATTTATTTACCTGAGTCCCCCCCTGAACCACGGTCCCCTACCAAGTGCGGGGCCCTGGGCGGCCGCCCCTAGCTGCCCCACGGTAAGTTTTCCTTCTCGGAAAACTAACGTTCCCCTTTCTCAAACCTCAAGGGGCAGCCCGCTGCTCCGAGGCAAGATGCCCTATTCCGGGATGGTGGGCCTTATCCCTCTCAGGTGCCTCTGTGAAAATGAGGACAAACTCGGAGGGCCACCAGATGTTGGGCTGCAGGGGGGTGTAAAAAGTGCACTCCGGAAGAGGAGCATGTCCAAGATCATGGATCTGTCCCCTATTTTGGGGTGCGAGGCCCTCGTCTCTTCTCCCGAGTTCAGTTTTTCCAGTGCTTGGGAGTAAGAACTGGATCCAAGAGCCAAACCCAGGGCGGGAAGCGGAACCCTTGTAACTAAGCTAAGCTCTCCGCTTCATTAATATAACCCTGTCTCTCCCTAGGTGACCCTTCCCATCATCTGCCCTCTTTTGTCCATCCCAAACTAAGGGACCTGCCTCTAGTCACAGCTGTTCAGCACCAAGCACAACACTGTCACCAAGGATGTGAACGAATGAGACATTAGCCTGCAATTGCCCATACCAGGCGGGCATCCACCTGCCTGTTGACTAGATGTTTGCCTATGCTGGACATGGGGCCATCCCCCAGCAGACCCGCAACCTCCACTCACGGCGTGGTCTCCGAGGATGTGGAGCCCGCCATGCGGGGGAATGCTGGCTAACGCGCACCCGCGTGTCCGTGTCCTGTCAGTTAGGCTGAATGCAATGTCTCGGCGCGTACAGGCCGGCCAGCTCCATAGACATGGGCAGCCAGTACGAAGGACCACCTGGGGCAGCGCCCCAGTTACGAGCAGCAGGAGCCGTCACAAGTGCATTTTTTTTACAACAGGGGTCTTTTGAGAAAGGCCTAATTGAAGCTGATGAGGTGCTAACTAGTTGCTTTAAAAAAGAAAGAACAAAGAAAAAGCTCTGCCTAAGCACTTGCAAGGAGTGGAGTAGTTAACTGAAAAATGGCGATATATATATAGTTAATTAAATTGGAACCGATTTCAGTGATCCCCCACCCGCTTTCCCATTTTCAATGTAGCTTGGATTTTTTTTTCTCCTTTATTATTGCACATTTTCAGCTATCAAAGTTGTCAGGTTTGGGTCTAACTTCGGTGGCTGGAAAAACATCTTGGTTTTCGACATCCAGAAATATTTGTAAATATTAAACACTTTGGGAGGGGAACGTTTTAAAAAGTAAGAAGAGGGAAAGAAATTCTGCTTCAGGTAATGTGAAAGGAAAATAGAATTCACTCAGAATTTTTTAAGCTAGAGGATTTCCCTCCTGCAATCAGCAGCTCCAATATTTGACATCTCTTGGGAACCAGAGTATTGCTGACTCTTTTGCAAGTTCCCTTTTTTGGTTGCACATAAGCTTCCAAAGAGTGAAATGCAAAACAATAAAGTTACAGTGTGGAATTATCATTATAAAACCCTTCCGCTCTAGCACGGGAGTGAGGAGTTTATATCGGACGGCTAATTAATTAATTAAACTGTTTAAATCAAATTTGTGTAGCCACAGATAAGGTGTTGTATTATTTGGACCTGAGAGACCAGGGTTCAGTTTGTATCTTAGCTATAAACACACTGGGTGACCTTGGGAAAGTCACTCTCTCTCAGTTCCTTGACTGTAAAATGGAAATAATCATGACCTACTTCACTGGATTGTTGTGAAGGTAGGCTAGATAAGGAGTGTGAAGCACTTTGAACACTGAAAATGCCATATAAAACTTAATGATAATAGTGTGAAGATTTCTGAAGAACAAACGCTTCTTTGCAGCAGATTGTCTACGCTTTTGCGATTTAACTTGATCTGCGAGAACCCAGGGGATCCCAGGATCTTTCAATGTCTACCACCAGAATATTCTCTAAAATTAGCACTCTAGACTGGAATTCATTTTGTACTTCTCCATTTCAGCGCTTCACAAACATGGTGTAAAGAGGACCTGGTTAAGTGAGCACGTGGCTAATTTAATACTTAATAGAAAGCTGATCCTAGATATCTGGCCTAACGTCTAGTCCTGGAGGGGACCTTGGTTGAGAGGGAGGAGGGAGGTTTTAAATGCATCGCTTTAGGCGCTGAATTTTGTAAGGAATAGGAGCTGCCTTGCTAGAAATGCCAGCAAGCAACTAGTGGAATTCTCTTTAAAGAGACCCCAAACATTATCCTGATAGGCATCTATAGAAGCCCCCCCCACGCCCCGAACCACTCCGTGAAGACAGATTCCTCCCTGTTCTTCTCTCTCGAGCCAGTACGGCTGCCCCTTTCCATTTAGTCTGGCCCTCCTCCTTCACCGCCTTGTGCACCAACATGGCCTTAGGAAAGGACTCCAATGCCTTTCACACGCGGGCTTTGAGCCTTGCCTGCCTTTGTGTTCCTAGGAGTCCTGCATTTATTTTCAATGCACTGTAAGATCTCTGGGGCAGGGATTGCTCTGGGCACAGCACTTGGTGCGAGGGGGCTAAGTCGGATCAGGACGGCAGCACCGCACTACAGTTCATACAAGCAGCCGACAAGCTCACCGACAGGGATGCACTGCTTTGTTGCGGCTGCCGTCAAGAAAATTGAAAGACGCGTTGCATCCTCAAACTGTGCTGGAGCGGCAACTCCTCTCAAAAAGGAGACAGCCTGCCTACAAGCTTCCCATTGGCCTGGCAAATCTAACGATGGGGGCTGATTTAGGCACACACCCAGACACACACACTCCCGCACACCCAGACACACACACTCCCGCACACCCACCCACCCAGGTCCAGGGAACACAGTCAGGGTGGGGCTCTGAGGGTGGAGACAGTAGCATGTGAGTGGGGGCTGCACGGACCGAACCTGGACGGCAGCCGGCTAATATCTTGTGGTTTTTTTTTTTATCCTAAGTAATAAGTTCCTTGAGTGTCATTCGATGCAAGAATCTGGTACCCACAATCAGAAACTCAAGGTGTCCGGTGCAAAGACGGGTTGCATGCGCGAGAGGATGAGCAACTTCAAAGAGTGTTCTGCATGGGCAGAAATTCAGTTTGCTCTGCCAACATTTATACCCTGCACCTCCTACCACTGGCAGCCCGGGGCGGCTAACAAAGTTGAGCAATAAAATACAACAAAACAAACATATAAAAGCATCATATAAAGAATGAGGAGAAGAAAATCCGGTAACACCCACCCACCCCATCTACCCTCACCCTTCTCCCTCGCCAAACGCCTGACGGAACTGCCACGTTTTACAATTCCTACGGAAAACCGGGAGGTCTGAGGCCAGACGGGTCCCCACCGGGAGAGAATTCCAGTTGCACGGCCACCGAGAATGCCCTGTCCTGAGTGGCCCCCCCCAGGAAACCCGGGGGACCTCCAACACGGCACCCCCGGACGACCGCAGGGGCCGGTCCAGAACCCGGGGAGTGAGGTGATCTCGCAAATAGGCAGGGCCCAGGCCGTGTAAGGCTTTATAGGTCAAAACCAACACTTTGAATCGGGCCCGGAAGTCTATTGGCAGCCAGCGCAGAGACCGGAGCACTGGTGTAATGTGCTCTCGGTGGCCCAGCCCCGCCAGGAGCCGGTCCGCCGCATTCTGCACCAGCTGCAGCTTCCGAGCCGTCACCATAGGTAGCGCCATGTAGAGCGCGTTACAATAGTATGACCGAGAGGTGATCAAAGCATGGATGATCGTGGCCAGATCCGGAACCAAAATCAGCAGCTGAAGCCGCCGCACCAGATGTAACTGGCGGAAGGCGCTCCTCGCCACAGCCTCCACCGGGAAATCCAGGCGGAGCTGTGCCTCGAGGCGCACCCTCAGGTTCCTCACCTGGGAAGCCAATGGAGGACAAACCTCCTCAACCGAGGGGGCCGTCACCTCAATTGACTTACCCACTAACATCACCTCCATCTTGTCAGGATTCAGTTGCAGTCGATTAGCCCTCATCCAGTCCCCCACAGCTGCCAAACACCGGGTAAGCACCGAGACAGCCGGGCCTGGGTCAGTTGAAAATGAGAGGTACAGTTGGGTGTCATCCGCATACTCATGACACCTCACCCCAAACCCCCCGATCACCTCGCTGAGCGGCTGCTTGTACACGTTGAACAGGAGAGGGGACAGAACAAAACCCTGCGGGACCCCACACGAGAGGTCTCGGTGAGATGCAAAATAATCACCGAGCACCACCCGCTGAGTTCTCCCGGTCAAGAATGAGTGGAACCATTCAAGAACGATCCCGCCCACCCCCGCACTGTCCCGCAGGCGCGTCACCAACATCTCGTGGTCAATGATACCAAATGCAGCCGACAGATCTAATAGGACCGAAAGGGTCGATCAACCCTTGTCCTTTTCCTGGAGCAGATCATCCACCAAAGCCACCAACGCTGTCTCAGTGCCAAGCCCCAGACAGAAGCCAGACTGCGAGGGATCCAGATAACCGACGCGGTCGAAATGCCCTTGGAGCTGCTGAAGCCACTACCCGTTCAGTTTTTAAATAGTTTATTTGTTTAGCCATTGGCCATAAGAAAGGTTAATATACAAATTAACACAGCACACTAAAACAATTATAAAAACAGAATAGATAAATAAAATATAACGTACCATCCACTACGCGTCTGATGACTCTTTTCTCCCAACCGGGCAGATTTTCAAATGGCTCGATACAGATATAGCCCAAGTGCGCCCACAAGCAAAGTTGTTCCCAAAAACTAAGGGGCACTAGGCCTATAACCCGGCAGTGAGGTGCCTTCTCCTTCACGGGGGTAGTGGCGGCACACTTTGGCCCCTGCATTAAATCCTGCTGGAACTAAATCTAGCCGTGACGTACCAAGCAGGGTCCATGAGCTTAAGGGGTCCGACAAAGGGGCAGCCTGCGGCATCCACCCAGAGAGCCTATCGGGTCTCAGTACGTCTGCGATCACTCCTGGTCACCGCAGATCGAATCTAGGGGATTCCAGCTATATATTGCTTTAATTGGGTTTAATTGTTTAGCCTTTGACCATAGCTGTAGTACATATTTCCATTTTGCAGCTAGCGCCCCTCTATCTTTCCCATTCTGATGTCTAATTCAGTGAGGGGCAGACGTACACTAACAGTGTTGTGCCCAGAAGCTGATCGACATCAAACCCCTAGGTTAGGACAGCACATTTGGCCCCTGCTTTGACCCTTTGGGCCAGGTCTGAAGAGCAGTCCTTAAGCAATACGCAGAGGCAAAACGGCCACGTGCGAGGGCGAGGTGGGGGGCCAAGGGAGCAACCAGCAGCAGCCTCTCAGGACCTGTCAAATCCCACTACAGCTGTGGGGACTCCATGCTTCCCCGAGGCAAATCGGGAAGTTCCCGCTGATTTTTCCTGTATGTCTCCCAGTTGGACGATCCCTACCGCGGCCCGCCGCATTACTGCTATATTTCGGCTGGCTAGGATATATAATATTCGCCTATTTTGGTCCCATTTTTCCCTTCCCACGTTGCCCCAGATCTCACTTGTCTTGGGGCAATAGAATAAATATTGTGGGAGGTCCTCTGTTATCGCCAGGCCGCAGTAGCAAAATCTAAGCTCTGCCGGGATGCCTTTTAATCTCCCCTCGTTCACTGAGGTTGGCATCATGTTCAGCCTTGCTAAGGTCATAGCCCTTCTGACTTTGACGTTTTTTATGTCGGACAGATACTTCTCACGTCCCCTTTCTGTCTTTAACAGTGGGTACCAGGGGGCAATACGTTGCTCACGTATTTCCACTTTTTCTCTTTGAAGGCTAATATCCCTGATCCGAATCCGGATTTGGGTTTTGCCCTGGGCTAAGGTGGAATGTAAAAAGTTTAAATGAGAGAAACCCAGAGTAGCCAGGTTCTGCTCAATGGAATTATACCATCTATAAGAGGCCAAACAAATCTCTTGCTCTTTCAGGCAAAGGTTGGGGAGGTGGTCAGCTGACATATCGCGGACCTTAAGCCAATAGCCCAAATGGGCCATCCTAATCTTATCCCCAAGGGGAGTTACCCTTGGGTAACTCCAAGACAGTAAGGGCACCTCTAGGCACTCCGAGCCCTACCCTCAGAATCTTGTTTGGGAGGGATTCCAACAGAAGCCATCTGGCCACTCCCCAAATTTCTGCACCAAATATCAGCTGGGGGATCAGTTTCCCCTCAAGAAGTTTGAGCAGCAGCTCCAATTTTCTCCCTCCCTTAGAACACCAGAATTTGAGCAAACCGGCAGTTGTCCGAGCTCCTCTCGTCTTTGCTGCTTCCAAGTGGCTCTTCCAACTGCCGTTGCTTCCAAACATGATGCCCAGGTACCTATACGAGGATACCTGGGCTATGGGGTAAGACCCATAGTCCAGGCATATTCCCTAGGTCTTCTAGAGAAGACCATGACCTTGGTCTTATCTCTGTTAACAGTTAGATGATTTTATTCACGGTACTCGTTAACTCTGACTAGCTGGCGTCTCATACCCACCCCAGATGTTGAGAGGACGGTCATGTCGTCCGCATATAGTAGAATATGAACCGGGCGACCACTGGCGGCTGGGGGGTGCCCCCTCCTGCCCCGCCATCTTACCCACTATATCATTTATAAATAAAGTGAAGAGCAGGGGGGCCAGCACACACCCCTGCTTAACACCGTTGGTTGCAATCATGGGGTCCGTCACATCGCCCCGCTGTCCCACCCGGACCCTAAGTAGGGTGTCGGTGTATAAGAGGCGGATCGGGTAAAGTAACTGGGGATCTATACCTTTATCCAGCAGTTTCCGCCACAAAAGGGTCCGGTGGATACTGTCGAAAGCCACTAAGATCTACAAAGAGGGCGTATATCTTGCCTCTCCTCATTGAGACATATTTAGCAACTATATGGTCCAGGGTAAAACAGTGGTCCAAAACTGACCTGGATGCCCTAAAGCCCGCCTGCTCCTCTGCAAGAAGCTCGTTCTCCTCAGCCCAGCGCTCAACTCTGGCCAGAAGGAACCGTGCAAACACTTTAGCAGCGATGTCTATGAGGCTGATGGGCCTATAATTTGCGGGATCCCGCCTATCCCCCTTCTTGTATATGGGCACCACCACACTTGTGTTCCACCCCGGAGGAATGTCGCCCGTCTCGATTATGTTGTTAAATAGGCGGGTGAACACTGGAGTCCACCGCTGCCTGTATATACGGAATAAGTCAGATGGAATACCGTCCTCCCCCGCTGCCCTTTTTGAAGGGAGCAAGCGCAGAAGTTCCTCCACCTCTAACTCTGTTACCACCAACCTTAGGAGGGAGGGGACACACACCATGGGGGGAACAGTCTCCTCCATGTGTTTATTAAAAATACCCAGGAAGTGGGCCTGCCATGCGGCACCACTTACTGGGGGATCCATAAGGGAGAGACTTCCCTCCAGGCCCTCATTGACAATAGCCCAGAAAGCTACACTGTCTCCCTCAGAAATGGATCCTCTCAAGTTTGTCCCACAGGATTTGACTGTGGGTCTGTCGTTTATTCCTCAGAAGTGCCCTATACTTAGCCCTTAAGGCAACAAACTTAATTCGGTGAGTAGCTGTTCCTTGCTTAGTAGCAAGTGCAACTCTAGCCAATTTCCTGCACTGAGTTCGCAGATACCTACATTCGCCGTCAAACCAGGGCTTAGCATTGTCCTGGCTTAAGGCTCAGGTGGGCAAAGCGAGGGTATCCCTCACAAGCCTCACCAGGCACTGGAACTGTGAAATTAATGTCACCGAATCAGACTGGCAGAAGGAAGCCTGTTGCGTTCCATCTCGGGCGAGGCAAACAAGATGTTTGCCTGTTTCTCTGTCGAATTTCTCCACTTGATTGCCCTAACCCTAGTAAGCTCCGGATCCTTTGCTAGTGATTTCTTCTGCAAGGTCCGGGCTTCCCCCTGCCCCAAATCCACTATAGCCGCAAGAGGGAAGTGATCACTCGGGCCAACTGGGGCCACTATACAATCCAGAGCTCTGGAGCTAAGGGAAGAAGGGATAGCTATATAGTCGGTTACGCTAGCTCCCTGGAATGATACAAAAGTAAATTCTCCGTTTAAGTCGGACTTTAGACTCCCGTTCAGAAGTCTATAATTATGTTTAAATAAAAAAATGTAAAAATTGCAGCCCATATGGGTTTAACACTAAATCCTTGGAATGTCTGGGGGGGGCAAAAAATGGATTCTGCATGTAGGTCAAGTCCCATTGCAGTTGCCCGTCTAGTGTCCGAGTGTCCCATCCGGGCATTAAAGGCTCCTACAAGGATTATAGGAACGCTAGGGTGATCCGTTTGCCAAAGCAGAAAAGCCTCCCCAAGGGTTTGCCAGAATCTATGCCTTATGAATAAATCCACAGAAGGGGAGAGATAGACATTTACTATAATGCAGGCTAAGTGGGAGGCTTTGCTGATTTTAACCGCAAGCATGCGGTTGCTGCTAGCTAACTGAATCACAACAAAATCACCAGAGTTTTTAACCAGAACTGCCAGACCTCCCGCCGGTCTTCCCCCCTTTCCTGAACACGCTGCAGGGACCGCCCAGGTATCGAAGGTCGGAACTGAAGGGCCGCTCTGGTTATGAACCCATGTCTCCTGTAAGCAGATTATATCACAGTGCTGCAGGTTGTACGTCCATATATGCATAGAGAGTACTACCCATTTACGTTCCAAGACAGGATATTACTTAGATGGGTGCCTGACAATACCCTTAAGGGGGAGCTGAAGAATAAAGGGCGGGGTTTGAGGGGGCGGCTGTTCCTGGGAAGGGGCAGCCACCGCAAAATCCATACGCTGTTCTTCTTCGTTTCCCTGCCGGGCAATATTTTGGGCAGGCCTCGAAACAGGTTGTACAGTTCCGACAAGCGGCAGAGTATAAACCTGGAGATTGGTTTCCAATTTGTTTGCAAGAGCGTGGAGTCGTTTGAGAGCTAGCTCCGTCTCGATCATCAAGAGCGACTCAAATTCAATGCAAAACTCCTCATCGCGGTTGTCTCTTGGCGCCGGCCTCAACACAAAATCAAACTGGACACTATCCCTCCGCTGTGCGTGTGGGGCCATATTGTTGTCACCTC
>QEPC01008369.1:3043389-3067050 GCA_003113815.1 Sphenodon punctatus | reverse complement strand
GGGGGGGGGGGGGGGGGGGGGGAAGAGGAAGTGTTAATAATCAAGCCAAAAAGGTACATGTTGACAATCAGACTAAATCCCTCACCCTTATTAATTATTGCGGATTCATCTACAATAACAACCAGCTTTGATCTGTTCCCCTGCGCAGAAACTGATTTTACCCTCAAGGGATGAATCCCCACTGTGTGCCTGGAGGGGGGGGGGACACTCTATTGCCAACAAGAAAAACGATAAAGAAAGAAGTGCAGAATGCGGGGGACACCTCTTATCAGACCTGGCACTACGGTAAATTTGGAAGTGGGAGGAACTTTTGAAGCGGGGGAGGGGGGTCACATGAACAGCTCATATGCAGGAATGCAAACTCCGGCAACAAAGGATACACCCGGGAAAAGGGTCTCCTGTGAGGTCTCCAGTGGGGGTGTAATGGCTAAGCGTGCAGTACTTGGACCAGGTCTCCTGTGAGGTCTCCAGTGGGGTGTAATGGCTAAGCGTGCAGTACTTGGACCGGGTCTCCTGTGAGGTCTCCAGTGGGGGTGTAATGGCTAAGCGTGCAGTACTTGGACCGGGAGGTGGAGTATTTTCCTACAACGCAAAAGCCGCAGCCGGTCTTCCCTAGGACGCCTTGTACTTTGCTTGCAAGCAATCCTTTCCTAGCGGTCATTAATGACAAGATAAGGTAGAACGGCTCTTTAATAGTGGGGCCAAATCCTGCTGAGAGTCCGCAGAGATTGGCCACTGTCAGAGACAGGTGCTGAGCTTGATGGACCATTGGTCTGACCCAGTATGGTGCTGCTTATCTTCTTACCACAGCGAACACAAGTCCCTGACTAGAACATACCTGTAAATATAACGGTATTGAGGCTCGATTTCCCCCACAGCTCCATAAAATGCACCACATCCCCAAACCTCAGGGAGGGATGTCCGGTGAACACGACACACGGCTGTTTAAAGTCGTTGCTGAAGTCTCCGTGGATGCTGGGATAGTGCTTCAGTTTGTTTGTCTGAATGAGCTGAAATGCGGTGGGGACAAAACAACAGACGTTAGCAACGGTTCTTACGTTCACGCTTGGTAATAGTAAAAAATTTACGTACCGATGGTTACTTAGATATCAAAGCACAGCATAAGGCGCGTATAGCTTGGGCTCAGCCCTACACCTGGTCTGTAGACCCTGGGGTCGTTTGTTCAGCACAAATGGAAACATTACGGGGGAACTCCTGGACCCACTGAGGCGCAGGAGACTTGCTGCAGACTCCGAACCGAGTTTTCACCACATGGAAAGGAGATACGGACTAGAGCACCAATCACAGCACTGGGAACAAAGAGGCTTCCATTGGGTACACGCCTGGGAGGTCCAACCCCCTTTGGGCTCAGATCAGACTCCCCAGCTGTGGGAGGCTAAGTTTGGATCCACCAGTTTGGACTCTGGAACCTAGGAAAAAAAGAGTATTGTGCGTCCCCCCCATCTCCAGTTCTGCTTCCCTGCAGACAGGGGCAGTAAAACCACCACTCCCCCCTTCTCCCAACTCCTGCATGGCCCATCTCTGCCTCCCCGGACCCCTGCCCACCTGGCCCATCGCCCACCCCAGCCTACTGCTGGGGTGGGAAGACAGGGGACTGGGGGAGGCAGACATTGATTTAGGCCCATATTGCTCAGATACAAACCAAATCTGAACAATACGAATTAAGATCTGAACAGAGGCTGGTTCAGTTTGGGTCAGAACCAAACTCAAACATCCTCTGAACTCCCAATCCCTAATTCTAACTACTGCATCAACGGAGACCCCTTCTATGGGTCTGGGAAAGTCACTTAAACTGCGATTCTTCTCTAAAAGGCAGCC
The DNA here is from genome assembly GCA_003113815.1 of Sphenodon punctatus. Lineage (NCBI taxonomy): Eukaryota > Metazoa > Chordata > Lepidosauria > Sphenodontia > Sphenodontidae > Sphenodon > Sphenodon punctatus. The sequence goes on along the minus strand of QEPC01008369.1, from coordinate 3,065,211 downwards.
CTGCATAGTGTTTTCAGTCATTTCCAGAGACAAGGGCCTACTTGGCCGACAAGTACTTGGTGGGTGGGTGGTGGGTGGGTTTGTTTTTTGTGTACGCATGCAAGCCTCAACAACCCATTCTGCCCTGAATCACACTTGGGCAGTCACATAATGCTACTGCCGTGTCGTCATTACAAAAGAAAGGAGGAACCGATCCCATCTCAGCCTCTCTTAGGAAGGCTGGCCCTGCACGGCCGAGAAGAAAGGCAGGCACAACCCTGAACGCACACAAGGGAGCACCGCTGCTTAGGAACACGGTGAGAAGCATATAAAAGGTGGCTTCTCAAAGCTGCCACTGGCTTCTCTGTCTGTAGAACGGAGAGAGACTACTTGCCTAGTCTCTACTTTGCTTGTTACCACTTGGGTTATTTATAGATTTCAGACTGCAGGCGCCTTGGGGCAGGAGTCTATTTTATCCATGTGCTAAGCAACACGCAGGCCCATGCTGCATAGAGGCAAGATTTTTACTGGGCTGCAGAAGGTCAATAGCAAACCTCCAAGCATCTTAAGCACTGAAATGAGGGAACAACCTGTAAGTTATGGAGACACGTATATACATGGTGTTTGTTAGAGCTAAACGAGAAGCAGAATAAATATTTGCAGGGGTGGAGGTTTGGCAGGATGTCATCATCATCATCATCATCATCATCTACCCAAATGATTTGTCACAATGTTAGACTAACCAAGTTTTTCAATGTTAAATATTTTGTTTTGCTCCATTTAATCACATCTGTTTTTTTCCGTCTGTCCAGGTGTTACCTGTTTATTCAGCCTGCCAGCTTGCGATGTGGACAGGTTGGCTGTTTTGGGGACAGACGCCTGCTCCGCCCTACCTGTGGGTGGCCCATCCCGTGTAAAGGCAGGTCACCCTGGAGTGAGGCGGAGCAGGAGTGGAGTAGGTACTGCCTGCTCCGGGCCAGCTCTCCTTGCGGCACTCCGGAACATCCCAGAGCTCTGCAAGTGGAGCTGGCCACCCAAACTTGGAACACCTGCAGCTCTGCTTCATGCTGGGTTTATTTATTTATTGAATTTTTATGCTGCTCTTTCCCACAAGACTCAGGGCAGTTCACACAAAAAGTTAAACACCCTCCCCTCAACCCGCCCATCCTCCCCACAACCCAAAAACCCAACCAAACCCCACCTAGCCCTGCCTACCAAATGCCTTTCCAAATAAAAAAGGTTTTGCACCGCCCTCTGGAAGATAGCCGGACCCGGGCTCCAATGAACCTCCCGGGGTGAAGAGACTTCCCACAACACGGGGGCAGCGACCGAGAATGCCCTTCTGTGTGCCCCCGCCCCACAGACAAGGGTAACAGATGGAACGCCCAGGAGGGTGGCCTCTGGCCGACCATAGGGGCCACAAAAGGGACCTGGTAGGATAGGGGGTCTTTCCGATATATGGAATGCAGACCGTGTAGGGCTTTAAATGTCAAAACCAGCACCACAGATTGTGCCCAGAAAGCTATTGGCAGCCAGTGCAGATTTGGAGTACCGGTGTAATGTGCTCCTGGTGATTCGTCCTCGAAAGTAGCAGAGCCGCTTCATTCTGTACCAGCTGCAGCTTCCGAACAGCCACCAAGGGCAGTCCCATGTAGTGTGCATTGCAGTAATCTAGCCCCAAGCCACAGATCTGTGGACGGCAGCCTAGAGTGGCTGCTCTATGGATGTCGGGGATGGGTGCCGTGTGGATGGACTGCGCTCCGCGACGGCCTCCGGTTAAACCTACCCCAGCTGGAGCAGACCAGGGGTGCCCCCTCCCTTGAGATTGTCCACCCCTGGGTCTGTCTATAAATACCCACTGTCTTACCCTAGAATAAGCTTTTATTTAATTTTTTAAGGAACCAAGAGCANCCAGGCCTGACAATCCCGTGTAAAGGCAGGTCACCCTGGAGTGAGGCGGAGCAGGAGTGGAGTAGGTACTGCCTGCTCCGGGCCAGCTCTCCTTGCGGCGCTCCTGAACATCCCAGTGCACTGCAAGTGGAGCTGGCCGCCCAAACTTGGAGCACCTGCAGCTCTGCTTCATGCTGGGTTTTATTTATTTATTGAATTTTTATGCTGCTCTTTCCCACAAGGCTCAGGGCAGTTCACACAAAAAATTAAACACCCTCCCCTCAACCCCCCCCCCCATCCTCCCCACAACCCCAAAACCCAACCAAACCCCACCTAGCCCTGCCTACCAAATGCCTTTCCAAATAAAAAGGTTTTGCCCCGCCCTCTAGAAGATAGCTGGACCCAGGCTCCAATGAACCTCCTGGGGTGAAGAGAGTTCCCACAACACGGGGGCAGCGACCGAGAATGCCCTTCTGTGCGCCCCTGCCCCACGGACGAGGGTAACAGATGGAACGCGCAGGAGGGTGTCCCCGGTTGACCGTAGGGGCCATAAAAGGGACCTGGTAGGATAGGGGGTCTTTCCGATATATGGGACGCAGACCGTGTAGGGCTTTAAATGTCAAAACCAGCACCATGGATTGTGCCCAGAAAGCTATCGGCAGCCAGTGCAGATTTCGGAGCACCGGTGTAACGTGCTCCTGGTGACTCGTCCTCGAAAGGAGCAGAGCTGCCGCATCCTGCACCAGCTGCAGCTTCCGAACAGCCACCAAGGGCAGTCCCATGTAGAGTGCATTGCAGTAATCTAGCCCCAAGCCACAGATCTGCGGATGGCAGCCCAGAGCGGCTGCTCTATGGGTGTCGGGGATGGGTGCCATGTGGGTGTACTGTGCCCCGCGACGGCGTCCGGTTAAACCTACCGGGGTGCCCCCTCCCCCGAGATTGTCCACCTCCGGGTCGGTCTATAAATACCCACTGTCTTACCCTAGAATAGGCTTTTATTTAATTTTTTAAGGAACCAAGAGCAAGTGGCAGGGCGTGGATCACTCCATTATGACCTGGTGGGTACTTCTCCAAAGTAACAGAGACTGACCACTGGTAAAAACAGGATGCTAGGCTCAATGGACCATTGGTCTGACCCAATAGGGCATTTCTAATGTTCTTAATACACACGCTCACTGCATTGTGAATGCCAAAGTCACCACCAGCAAAGGAAAGAGAAATGGTATCTTTAGGCAACTGATGTACAAAAAGTGACACCCCCCCCCCCTTGGTCAATGTCCCTATCGCTAACTTGCATGCAGATTTTTTTAATAAACAAAATTAAGAACAACCAGTGAACAAGATTGGGTGAGGTTAAAAATGGAAACTGGGCAAGCTGCCCAAACCAGAAACAAGCAGTAGCCCTCCCGAAAAACCAAACTAAACGAAGATGACAAAAAGCACGTGAACGACTAAAGAGCAGTCAGATACCATTGGGCACCCACTGGATTCAGTTTGGATGGGTTTGCGAGTTTCGGTTTCAGGTCTAGCGTGACTCACGTTCAGCAATGCGCTTCGTTAGGCCGGCCTAGCAGATGTCAACGTAGTCAAACATGCAGTAGTTAAAAAGCAAAATCTTGTATTCGATTCCAGCTTTTAAACAGTGGCCAACTGGTTAGCCATCGCATCCACAAGCGGATGAAAGAATGGCTCTTCCTCTGCTTAACTCCCTCCCTCCACGACCGTTTCTCTTTCATCTCTGACAGGATTTTGTGTTTGGTTCCTATTAGCCGTTTGCCTTCTCCCTGCTGCGAAGGAGCCCATGTGCTCTGCGCTTTGATTGGCAGCAAACACCTTGAGGGGCCAAGACCAAGAGGGTGGTTGTGTGGCAGAATGCATGCCGTCACAGTCCGCTGAATTTGCCACTTGGATCATGAAAAGAAAACGGACTATAGCCCCAAAGCTTTGCTGCATGAGAAATACACAACCTGCAGCAATCTAACTAATATCAAATTCTAATTCAGGCTTCAAATGGGGAATTTAAATATGCATCCAATAACTACCCTGGCAGTTATTATGCATTCCGTCTTCCAAAACACTCCGATAATTAAGGCTGGTAAAGATTTCTTCTGATTGAAGCATCTGGAGCGCAATTTTTAGAATCTAAATGTTACCTCCAGTAATAAGAGCCGGCTGCTCAGCGGCTTAGCAGACAATGAGCAAAGTAAGTTTTATCCTGTGTAAATTAGGAGACTCCAATAATAAAGAAAAAGATAATTTGCTGCACTTGAACCTTCAGAACCATCTCAAAAACGTAAACCTGAAGTTGCAGATCTTGTTTCAGCAGGGACGCACGGGTTCGTACTTCTCAAACCTAACTGGATTGAAGAGGTACCACACGAGGCAAACAAGGGCTTCATCGGGCCCCAGGAAACAGGGAGACGAGAATGGACATTTCTGTGATTACCATTTATTTAAACACTTTCCCCAAAGCTCTTTTTACCACAGCACAAGGATTCCCAACTTCCCTCTCTGTAATGGATATAAGTATTTTTACAAATGGCACCCTCAAATCTTTGGCTGAGAAGTGGGATAGATCACAACATGAAAATTCAGATAATTAAAAAAAAAAAAACAACCCAGCAACTTGGGTAAGCAACATGAATGGCAACTGGAACGCACAAGGGATGCAAAACCTTCCAATTATATAAAGCAGCATAGAAATGTACGCTGGGTGTCCCCGTAGGGATAGAGCAAGAGATAAATGGAAGAGACCTCAAAGCAGAGTAGGAGATCTCTTATCTTAGGGGGTGGGCAGAGGAATTGAAGTGGCAGTGGGTAGGCTGTACGGCAAGAAGAAAGGATGAATGAGGCAGCAAAGAAATCCTCGACTGGATCTCAAGAGAGAAAAATACCAGAAGGAGACCAGATGGATGAACAAAATCAGGAGATTTACGCGTGCTTATTGAAAGAGACAGTGGGAACATACGAGGGAGGCCTTCATCCTGCAGTCGATTGAGAAAGAGGATGATATACACAAACTTACTGGGCACTGTGTTAATTAAACAAAGCACGTGCATCATTTTTTAAAAATAGAATAAAAAGTGTCTCCTTGTCTCGCCTCCTGTTTCCCCCCGCTTATCTGTCCGAGACTGCAAGCCATTCAGGTCAGAGGCCCGTCTATAATCATGACCGTTCAATGCCAGGCACATTAATGGTGCTACATATCATGGTTATGAATCATTTATATAGCACTTTCAGTGTCCAAAGTACTTCAAAGCCCCCCCTCATTCACATGTACAGCTAAAATCAGTTTAATAAGTCCTTGACTCGCTTGTTCCTGGATATCGTTCCCATGTCAAGCAATGGCATTCAGGAGTACTAGGCAAAGCATGTGCTCTGGAAAAAATCAGGAGCATATCATCCCCTTCACTTTCTAGACCAAAATAGCTTGAAACGTGGACCCTTTCTGTGCTTGGCTGACGAACATGGTAAGCAAATCAATCCCAGGCTGCAGTGCAAAAGGTCTCCCCTGCAGAGAACTCTACGGAGTTCCTCCCAGAATGCTTTGCATGCAAGACATGAAGGAACAGGTGTCACCGTGTGCACTTGCATGAGGACATGGCCGCTAGGGGAAGATGGCAGTGGCATTAAATTTGTTTACGTGTGAACGATACCAGTGAGTTACTCAAACTTGAATGATTACTTAATACTTAGATAAAAATCGGTTTAGTTTTGTATGTCAGAACGTGGTCTTAAAATCCTTAGGTAGCACCCTCACAACCACCCTATGGAGTAAGTCATTATTATTCCCATTTTACAGATGAGGAACTGAGTTTGAGAAGCAGCAACTTGCCCAAGGCCAGCACCCAAGTGTGAATTCACGGCTAAAGATGGGAATTGAACCCTGGCTTCTCGGGTTCAAGTCCAACCTCTTAACCACAGGATAGAACAAGGATTATTTTAGTCTAGTGGCTATGTTTGATGTGATCTGTTTCGCTCACAGTACCACTGACCACCTCACCTACACTTTGCCCATTAGCTGCTTCCAAGCAGCTTTGGAATGGCTGCTGCCAACTCTCTAACAGAGCCACAAGTTCTTATTGATCATAAACATTCGGGACCTTGGTAGGCATTTCCAGCAACATAGAATCCTCTAGAAATTTGTTTGGAGTCTGCACAGAACCAGTGCTCAAGAGGAAGGATCACCATTTTCTGAAAAACCACTTCCTCCCCTATGCTCTGTTGTGACCTCTATGATCAGCCAAGAGTGCCCTTCCATAGGTACCATCTGCTGCCAGGTTCATACGGGCACCTTCTGGATTCGCGTGCAGGGGGACACAGCGTGCCTCTCAAGGTGGCAAGTCCAGCTGGCATACAACCACCTCTGTACCTCTCAGCAAGGAGTCACCAACCACCCCACCCCCTTCCTCGTTCTTGGGTGTGGCGGTTTGATTCCTTTCATCTGTGGAGGACCAAGGGTCATTCTCCTTGACCAGCAGAGGCTGGTGCGCCTCTCTTACTGCAGGAAAATCAGAAGACTTCTTGGTGAGAAGAACTTCAAAATGGCTTCATACTTCCCCTGGGACAGAATGCTTTTTGATTCTCCTGTTTCTGCTGGTTTGGTTACGCGCTACCAAGAGCCTCCCCTGTTCCCGTAATCTTATCTCCCCCACACTTCTTTGCCCTTTTCTTGTTGGAGAAATGACTCATGACCGCTAGCCAGGAAGCCTCCCCTCTTGTGACATCTAAGTCTTCACCTCCAGAACATCCACAAGATTGGGGCAGAGGAAATCTCTTCAGTCTTCCGTAAAGAAGGGAACACGGCACATCCCTTGGTACGAAACAACAGTTCCCTTGTCTCTTTCTGACCACATCACCTACTCTGAAAAGGAACCGAGGGCAGAAAAGGAAGTTCAGTTCCTGGCTTTCTCCTCAGGCAATCGCCCAGGCAGACTCACTCTCGTTTTGCCGCTCACAGCGACTGCCTATTCCCTGGGTACGCAAAGGCCTGCTTTATATCGGTCTCCTGGGCTGTCTACATTCAGGATATCACAGTCCTGTCAGCTTAATACAAAGCAGTCCCAGCACGCCTGCAAGTAACTACACAGCAAATCAAATCACTGAACCCAACACTCACCTAGTCAGCAATCTATGGTGCGACCGCACCTTGAATACTGCGTGCAATTACACAGACCAGACCAGACCAGACCGACAGACAGTAGAACTTGAAAAGGTACAGAGAATGGCGGCAAAAATGATCAAGGGTTTGGAACAGTTTCTGTTCTGAGGAGAGGCTTGTAGGTTTGGGGTCTTCAGTTTGGGAGAAGAGACGACAGAGGGGATATGATAGAAGTTTATAAAAGTAGGAGTGGTGTGGAAGGAGTAAACAGGGAGTGGTTATTTACCCTCTCATACAGTACTAGAACTAGGGAACACTCCATGAAACTGACGACTAGCAGGTTTAAAACAAACAAAAGGAAGTATTTTTTTTCACTCAACGCACCATTAACTTGTGGAATTTGTTGCCAGAGGATGCGGTCAAGGCCAGTAGGACAGCTGCGTTTAAAAAAGGATTGGGAGGGTACAGGTCCATTAGACAAGTAGGTTGAGGGGAACGTTACCTCGGACTGTCGGGAGCTGGGAGCGAACAACAAGGAGTGGATTGCCCCATTATGATCTATTGGATACTTCTCCCAAGCTTCTCTCATTGTCTCCGTCTCCATTTTGTCTTCTTACTAGTTAGATGTAACTAAGGATCTGTGCCTGAGAAAGCTTAAGTAAAGTTCTGTTTTTAAACCTTCAGCTGCATTTGTCCTTACCGATTGCGAATCAGTTATTACTCTGCAACAGAACCAAGATTGGGTTTAAAGAGAAATCCCAAATGGCTCGGCTTCCCTTTAAAAAAAACGGCAGATGTGATTCACAAGGCAAGTCACTTGCAGCTTTAAATCTCGTAGCCTCTTTGTTCTGAAAAGCCAAATATACTGTAGCCCGTTTTGTGGGTGTTTGTGTATCCAAAATTCTACCCAGCTGTGGTTTTATTTAGGGGATGGCAAAGTGAGCAGTGCACATACTATTTTAGATTCCCCCCACCGCTCCCACCCTGTAGGAAGACTCTGCTAAATCGAGTCTTTTGGTGTGGAATATACCGTTCCAGCGCAACACTTAACGCCTGGTACTTAGCACTTTCATTGTGGTGTTCGGGAGGAGATAAGATGCAGGAAGGAAACCAAAAGGTCAAGATGAAGGATGCTGGCTGTTCATAACTCAAAATCAATACTACTCCCCTCCTCCCACCCCACACACACTCTCCGTTGTAGTCAGGAAAACCAATAGCTTAATTTTAGCTGTTTCTCCTTAGCGTTGCCTAAAACCTCTTCAGGGATGGACAATTTGGAGCAGAGAAAGAAAGACGAAAGCATTTCCACAAAAACTCAACTATTTGCATGTCGGTATAATGATTAACATAAGAGAAAGTCTTCGGGGGTCCAGTAGACAAAAGCATGGGGCTTTGGAGCTGTGAGACACAGGTTCAAATCCCAGCTCAACCCAGACTTAAGGCACATCCTCTTGAGACAAAACAAAAATCAAATCACAAAACCCAATTTTCCTGTTTTTTAAAAAAAGTGTGCACAAGGATTAGATTACAGGATGCCTTGGCAAGCAACCCATAAGTGTCAGGGCACAAACCAAGGTTTAATCATCATGCTTTTTCCCTCCCGGGTGTTTCTCATAACATAGGAAGGGACATTTCTCACTTTTAGTCTGTCAGCCTCCTAGAGACAGGAGACAGCCACAAAGCATCATGGGATTGCTAGCAGGGGCAATATGCGTGAGAAAACTGAAAGTGGCATTAGCAGTAAGGGAAGCAACATGTGAAAAAGGATAAGACTCAATTGTTCTCTCCTACGGGAAATTTAAAAAGAAAAACCACCACATGCGTGTACTCCCTCACTGGCCGGCTCCCATTCTCAGCCTTAGTTTCGCATCCATAACACTAGCCTGCCTCCTTCAGAATGACATTGTCAGGATTAAATGAGGGGACTGCAAATTGCTTTGCTCACTTTAAAAAAAAACCCAACACTGCACAAATGATTCCGATTGTAAATCCTCATACTTTGGGGAACAAGCCAACCACTAATTGCCATCCAAATCAAGAACAAGCAACAACTTAAAAACCCAACTTCCTTTATGGGCAAAAGGTTATTTCATAACTGTCTGCTTTGAGACTTTAGGCAACCTCTTCCAAACTCCTCTAGCTTTTCTTGGAAATGGTTCTAGGATGGACAGGTGGGCAGTGATGCCGGGTTCTGGTGTCACAGTACCCCAATTTCCCTTCAAATAACTGTACCCCTGTTCCTTCCCTTCCTAGAGCTCGTTTATTTCCAAACCTACACCCATTTTGCACACCCCATCCCAAGCACCAGGTTGCCAGCATCTGCAAGACCACTTCTCCCCCCATGTCCCATTGCTGCCATGGAGATCAGCTGGAAGCGCCCCCTTTCAGGTACCATCTACCTGTCAAGTTCATACAAGAGCACACAGAGAAGTGTTCTCAGTGGCTGCCTGAGAATTATGGAACTTCCTTCCCTTGGAGGTTTGTCTAAGCCAGAGCCTGCTCATCGTTTGGAGACAATGAAAGACCTCTTTGGTTGGCCAGACATTCGGTAGTCAGGGATACGGTTTGGGTAGTTATGGATTAGGGTATTTTACTTGCTCTATTTGGTTTTATTTCTGCATTTTAAGATATATGGGGTTAAGGAATAATATTTGATTTTATTCTGGGTACGTTTGAATGTTTATGTCTTGTAACCCACCCTCCGTCTTAAAAGGAAGGGTACGATAAAAATGCGAATGAATAAATCTCTCTTGGCAGCAGACACAGATACGTCAGTTCCTTTATGCTCCTGAAACTCAAAGTTGCTGCAATCCTCTCTTTTTAGGGTCAGCAATTCTTTTCCCAGTGGCTCTGTTGCTGTTTGCTGCTACAGGCCTATCCGGAGAAACTTTTGCTTCACTCTAGTCTGCACTGGCGAGATGTCATCTGGAGTATTGTGTTCAGTTCTGGGCACCTTGTTTTGGAAGTGACCATTGAAAAATTGGAGCAGGTTCTGAGGAGAGTGACGAAGAGAATTTAAAAAAAAAAAAAAAAAAACGTCTGGAAAGAGGTTCAGGAAATCTCTCTCTAGGATCTGGTCCCTTTCAAGTATGGATTGCAGATGTCTGATGTCCTGTACAGTCAGAGCACCACGTTGTCTGCATTNAGCTGAGTATCATCAGCATATTGGTGACAACGCACCCCGAACCCTCTCATGACCTCCCCCAAGGGCTACATGTAAACATTAAATAATAACGGAGACAGGATAGAACCCTGCGGAACGCCGCATAATAAAGCGCGGGGGCAAGATGTTTCCTCCCCCAGCACCACCCACTGGCTTCTCCCCGAGAGGAATGAACGGAACCATTCAAGAACGGTCCCATGCAGACCCCCCAGGTCACGCAGCCCTCTCAACAGCAGCCCATGGTCCACGGTGTCAAAAGCGGCTGAGAGATCTAGCAGGATGAGAAATGTTGAACATCCTGCATCCATCTCCCTTGCTCCTTCTGAGCAAGGAACTCAGAATCCACCCCCTACACGAGAGTTACCACGAGCAAACCGGGATAACGCATCACAACATCTGCTTGTGTGTCCAAGGGAAACCCGAATACAGCCCCTTTCAATCATTAGGATCTAGAGGGAGTTGCTGACTGTTCCTGTCCTTTGTAACCCCATAGGCTCAGGCAGCGAAAGCCACATTAGCACGCAAGCAGGGCACTGATCAAGGGAAGACCGAGTCACCCTACAGGTAGGGAGTTGGAAATGCTAACACTTCAGTGTGGGACAGGAAGGGCCGTGTAAACGCAATAGGGTCTGCGTGGTCGGCGAGACCCACTTCAAAAGGAAACTTCCCGACTTGCGTCTGAAAGGCTGTCACGCAGGAGATGGAGCAGACTCGTTCTAAAACGTCTGGAAAGAGGTTCAGGAAATCTCTCTCTAGGATCTGGTCCCTTTCAAGTATGGATTGCAGATGTCTGATGTCCTGTACAGTCAGAGCACCACGTTGTCTGCATTTCCCCTATTACTGTGAATGAGGGAAAGCACACTCCATGGAGCCCCTCCTATGGGTTGATGGTGGCAGGTGATAGCTAGAAGTATATGGTTGAAGCGTTCCTTCGCTTTGTATTCTAGCAAGTTCCCTCAAGGGAAGGTGGAAGAACTGGGTATGTTTAGCCTAGCAAAGTGAAGATTAAGGGAAGACATGAGAGCAGTCTTCAAATATTGAAAGGGGCAGCCACCGAGAAGACGGCAAAACGTTCTGCGTGGGTCGCAGAGGGCAGGACTAGAATCAATGGGCTCAAGTTATGGGAAAGGCTATTTCAGTTAAACATCCAGAAAAAAAACCTTCTAATCCTGAGAGCTGTGCGGCAATGGAACAAGTTACCCAAGGAGGCTGTGGGCTTTCTGTCGCTGGAGGTTTTCAAATAGAGAATGGACAGCCATCTGTCAGGGCTGCGGTAGCGGTGGACTTCCTGCATCCAACCAGGGGGGCTGGGCTAATGACCTTTGAAGGTCTCTTCCAACCCTCCGATTTCCCTAAGCTGCCCTGACCTCTTTCCTCTTAAGGGTAAGTTTCTCTCCCTACCTCTCCTCCCGTTTCCAGGAAAGACTAAATTACCTGGGCAGGCCTGGCACAGCTGAAACAGGGGCCTTAAAGGGCCAGGGGCATGTGGAGATAATGGATCACTGTTGGATTAGTGGATAGTGATTTCTGTTGAAATCCCTGCGGATTTCTCCACCCTCCTCTTCTTTCTTTCTTTATTAAATTTATACCCCGCCCCTCCTGAACACAGCTCGGGGCGGCTTCCAACAATAAAAACAGTATAAAACAGTTTAAAACATATAAAAATACAATATCAAATATTAAGAACAGGGCCCGGGATACAAAAATCAATAGGGATGGGGAGACAAAACCCACCAAACCCTTCCCCCTTCCCCAAAGGCCTGGGCAAACAGCCAGGTTTTACACTTTCGTCGGAATATCAAGAGACTTGGGGCCAGGCAAGCTTCCTCTGGCAGGGAGTTCCAAAGACGCGGCCCGGCCACCGAGAATGCCCTCTCCATTACGGCCCCCCGCTTAACGCAGGAGACCTCCAAGAAGGCACCCCCGGCAGACCGCAGGAGCCGCTCTGGGGCGCGGAGGGCGAGGCGGTCCCTGAGGTACGAGGGGCCCAGACCGTGTAGGGCTTTATAGATCAATACCAGCACCTTGAACTTGGCTCGGCACGCTATCGGCAACCAGTGCAGGGTCCGGAGCACTGGTGTTATGTGCTCCCGGCGACCCGTCCCCGTAAGGAGACGAGCCGCCACATTCTGCACTAGCTGCAGCCTCCGAACCAGGCACAAGGGAAGCCCCACGTAGAACGCATTGCAGTAGTCCAGCCTCGAGGTGACGAAGGCATGGATGAGGGAGGCCAGGTCCGGGCCGGAGACGAACGGACGCAACCTCTACACCAGATACAGCTGGCGGAAGGCAGCCTTAGCGACTGCCTCCACCTGCCGCTCCAGGCGGAGATCTGCGTCCAATATCACCCCCAGATTCTGGACCTGTTGAGCTATAGGAGGACGAACCCCCCCAACCAGGGGGGCCGACACCTCCCTCGCTCTCCCCACCACCATCCCCTCTGTCTTATCGGGGTTGAGCTTCAGTCTGCTCTGCCACATCCACTCCGCCACGGCCTCCAGACACTGGGATAGCACCGAGACAGCAGGGTCTGGGTCAGTTGAAAAAGAGAGGTACAGCTGAGTATCATCAGCATATTGGTGACAACGCACCCCGAACCCTCTCATGACCTCCCCCAAGGGCTACATGTAAACATTAAATAATAACGGAGACAGGATAGAACCCTGCGGAACGCCGCATAATAAAGCGCGGGGGCAAGATGTTTCCTCCCCCAGCACCACCCACTGGCTTCTCCCCGAGAGGAATGAACGGAACCATTCAAGAACGGTCCCATGCAGACCCCCCAGGTCACGCAGCCCTCTCAACAGCAGCCCATGGTCCACGGTGTCAAAAGCGGCTGAGAGATCTAGCAGGATGAGAAATGTTGAACATCCTGCATCCATCTCCCTTGCTCCTTCTGAGCAAGGAACTCAGAATCCACCCCCTACACGAGAGTTACCACGAGCAAACCGGGATAACGCATCACAACATCTGCTTGTGTGTCCAAGGGAAACCCGAATACAGCCCCTTTCAATCATTAGGATCTAGAGGGAGTTGCTGACTGTTCCTGTCCTTTGTAACCCCATAGGCTCAGGCAGCGAAAGCCACATTAGCACGCAAGCAGGGCACTGATCAAGGGAAGACCGAGTCACCCTACAGGTAGGGAGTTGGAAATGCTAACACTTCAGTGTGGGACAGGAAGGGCCGTGTAAACGCAATAGGGTCTGCGTGGTCGGCGAGACCCACTTCAAAAGGAAACTTCCCGACTTGCGTCTGAAAGGCTGTCACGCAGGAGATGGAGCAGACTCGTTCTTGGTTGCTCCAGAGGGCAAGGCTAGAACCAATGGGCTTGAATTACAAGGAAGCAGATTTCGGCCAAACATTAGGAAGAACTTCCTAACGGTAAGAGCTGTTCGACAGTGGAAGAGACCGTGTAGGGCGGTGGTGGGCTCTCCTTCGCTGGAGGTTTTCAAAACAGTGTCTGGACGGCGGGAAGCTCCCCAACATGGGAGCAGCAACCAAGGACGCTCTCCCGCTCACCCCACGGAGAAGGGTAACCGACGGAACGTAAAGGAGGGCGCACCCGGTTGGCTGTAGGGGCTGCAAAAGGACATGGTAGGATAGGTGGTCTTTCAGACAGGTGGGACGTGGACCATTCAGAGAGGGGGTATAAGAGGCATCTTTGAGCGGGGGGTCAGACTGCGTGCTGCTTCATGCCAGTCCCTTGCTGTGATCCACAGATGCGGCACCCCGAATGACAGCATGGAAAGACCGATTGCTTTTGATTTCGGTTTTTTAGTTTTGTTTTCACTTTCCACTATGGGCGCGCAATAAAGCAAGCAACATGCTCAATAAATTCTGCGCTATTATTATTATTTATTTATTTATTATACATATTTATTAGCCGCCCCCTCATGCCAAGGCATCCCGGGGCAGCATACAATAAGAATTCCCCACAATAAAAACTTCCCCCCCCATAAAACTAACACAACCGTAAAGCCATTAAAACTAAACACATAAAATAAGTCGTAAAAAAAACAAATCCAAAACAAAACCCACCCTTCTAACCCCCCTCCACAAAGGCCTGGGCGAACAGCCAGGTTTTACAGGCCCGAAGAAATGCCAACAGGCCTGGGGCCAGACGGGCTTCCTCCGGGAGGGAATTCGAAAGCCGCGGCCTGGCTACCGAGAACGCCCTCTCCATTGTGGCCCCCCGTCTAACACGGGGGACCTCCAAGAAGGTGCCTCTGGCAGACCGGAGAGATCGCTCTGAGACGCGGAGGGCGAGGCGGTCCCTGAGGTATGAGGGGCCCAGACTGTTTAGGGCTTTATAGGCCAGTACCAAAACCTTACACCTGGCTCGGTACACTATCGGCAGCCAGTGCAGAGCGCGGAGCACAGGTGTTATACGCTCCCGCCGGCTCGTCCCCATAAGGAGACGGGCCGCTGCATTCTGCACAAGCTGCAGCCTCCAAACCAGAGTCAAGGGAAGCCCCACGTAGAGCGCACTGCAGTAGTCAAGCCTCGAGGTGATGAAGGCATGGATGAGGGTGGCCAGGTTGGGCCTGGAAATGTACGGATGCAGCCGCCACACCAGATACAGCTAGCGAAAGGCACCGCCTCCACCTGCCGATCCAGACGGAGGCCTGAGTCCAAAACCACCCCCAGGCTCTGAACCTGTTGGGCCACAGGCGGGCGAACCCACCCCCCTCCCCCCAGAGGGGCCAGCACCTCCCTCGCCCTACCCACCATCACCACCTCCGTCTTGTCGGGATTGAGCTTCAGTCTTCTCTGCGAGTTAGGCACGCACGCACCCCGACTCACTGCGGGGTGTGTGTGCGCGCTGCATCATTCACATGGGGGCTCCCCGACCCATGAACACGCAGCGCGGGGGCAGAGCTTGGCTTGGGGGCACCAGCCCGAGAAGGGCCTGGGGGCGCAAAATTCCTACGTCCGGCTCTGCTGCCTGTTGATTGGGCTCTACGCTATAAACATGCAAGTGGAGCTGTATGTAACCGAACCTGGCCTCCGGTGGGCCGTGCTCTCATTGGTTAACCCCGGAGCTGCAGGGCCTGGCGTTTTCCCTGGTAAATGAAAAAAAGATGGGGACTTGGGAGTCACTGGACTGGAGGCTTAGTTGTTTTAGGGGGTTTTAAAAATAAAGTGAGATGTATGGCAATGGAGGCAAACTGGTGGCATATACATCTGGTCCATGTTGGCTTCTAAGTGGCGTATTTTGCTTCAGTGATTTATCACCGTACCAGAGTCCCTAGATGGAATAACTGGATTTTCATTCAGCTTGCCTGCTCCTTAGCCTGGGCTCCATTTTAAAGAGTCCACCTGCACAAAAACCCAGAGCTGCAAAGCAGTTAATGAGAGGGGAGAATTAGCAATGACAATCGCCTCTGGAGACGGAGCAGAATAGTTCCATTCAGATGATCTGCGAAACTTTCCCACATGAAAGATAGGCAACGTCCCCGTTTCCACTGAATTCCTACGCTGCTCCCCATGCCTGGAACTCCTTCCCTGAACACAAATGCTCTGCTTCCTCCTTGAAATCCCTCCTGTAAAACCACCTCTTCCATCAGGCTTGCTCCAGCTCCTCATCCCCTTAGTCTCCTCCCCGATTTACTCAGGGTCCCCTTGTGTCCTTTAACGAAGGCCGTTTTTAAACGGACCGCTGTGGGTTGAGGTTTGTGCGCGCCTGTTCCCCCAGAGCTTCTTTCGAGCCTGAGCGTCTTCCAGAGGCGGTGCAGGACTTGTTTGTTTGTAAAGGCATTCGGTGGGCAGGGATAGGGGATGGAATGGATTCCGGGTAAGGTTGTGAGGGGATGCCGGAGGTTGGGAATAGGGAGGCATTACTGGGTGGGGTTTTATATATATGTTTTGTGAGCCGCCCCGAGCCTCTTTGAGGGGAGGGTGGGATAGGAATCCAAATAAATAAATAAAATATTTACATGCAGGGTGCATCATTTAACCCTGTACATACTAACCAGTCTCATCAGGCCATTCTCTCGGTGCATGCTATTTTAGCAAAGTGACCGTCCGATCCCAGTAAACAGGAATCTTTCCCATCAACTTTAATACAGTCAACCGCAAAAAAGGAGGGATGTATTCCTTTAAAAAGGACGGATTTTCCCACCGTTATCTTGTGCTCAAATGACCCTCCAATCTTACTAGGTGGCGCTAGAGCATCTTTAGATGCTGTTGAATTAACCTATTGGGAACTCAGCAGTGGTTGGTTACAGTAGTTTCTGGGATACAGATGTTGTTTTAGCAGCAATATAGCCTCACCCCCCCCCCGCAGGATGGTTTTAATGGCTTCTTGGGGAGGGGAAGAATTATTTTGTGTATGTACATCCACTCGCCTGATCAAAAAGTATAACTCAGAGGCAACCACAGGAACAGATTTTTACAAGCCTGGTCATAATCACAAAACATTGTATTTGGATTTCTATCCTGCCCTATCCTAAACCATGGGTTACAGAGAAAACTAGATATATACAAGAAAAAAAGAACCACCCAAAAAAACAATAAAACCAACTAAAACATCTCTATATTTATTCATATAAAAATATGCAGACTTGAGGAAATTCCTTCCTGGAATAGATTCTGTAAACCTAATTCTAGGAATATTTCTACTATAATTGCCCAGAGATCAGAGGCACTAGCCAGATTGACACACAAAGCTAGCGGATATTTCCAAAAAAGCAATGAATCTGTCTAGAAGTCTTTGCTATGAACAGGTCTCTGGGGAATTAAAAACAAAAACTCAACCCATGTGATGCAATTATCACAGCATAAGCGCATAGAGATTTATCATGCCCAGCCGCCGATTAATCCACTCTCCGATGGCTGTGTATTTTTAACCCCAGGAGTTTCTACTGGGTTCACAGAACGAAGTTGCGAAAGCCTGAAGCCTCTGGGAGGATGCCAGACAGCGATGTGCAGAGAAAGACGCATGCTACGGACCACTAAGAACACATTCGTAAGCAGCCATGCAGCCTGCCCAGATCATAAAGTGCGGAAAGCAAGTGTGAAGCATACTCAATCATTAAACATGTCCCGAGGCAGGATGGGCAATGTCTTGCACTTTCAGATTGGGTTTTGCAAGTTGACTTACTGGGCTGATATTTTTAAAAAGAAAGGAAGAAAGAAAAAAGAATGATGTGGCCATGAAGTCTCCATTTTTCTTGACGACGGGCAGGTCACAACTCACTGCACACGCTGCATGAAGTATATGCCAGCACCTGAAGGAACGAAGACTAGGAGACAGCCCCTAATCTCACCGACTTCAACAGGAGCTTATCAGTCCCCGCGGAAGAGCCGCCATATGGGTGACGTATTTAACATGGGAGCGCAGTGGAGATTTACAGCCCAGAACCAATGATGAAAGCACAGATGGGAAAGGCAGCCGAGGGATTTAGAAGCAACTTTCCGATCCACGGGCCACCATTGGTGTGGCACGGAAAGATTTGTGCTGGCAGTCATCATTTCTGGAATGCAATTGCGTGTGTGGGCAATTCCCGATAGCACTGACATGCAATTGGCATACCTACGTGGAGCACATCTGATATGCACATAAAAGATTAATCCATTCTACACAGAAGCAAGTCTTGAGTTTTCAATGCTCAGTTGAGCTGCACGTACAAAGTCATTCTACCCCCAATGGAGGCTGTTTATTCTTTCTGCACTTGTTTTCCCGATACACTTGGACTCAGGAGTTTTGATATTCCTCTGTCACGGTTCTCACCTGCCCTAGAGTCTCCCAATTTGTCTTTACCCCTTTACCCCTCCTACCCCCTATGCCTGGAACTCCCCTTCGGAACACGCTAGTTCTACTCCCTCCCTTCCAACCTTAAAATCCCACCTGAAAGCCTTTCCTTTCTGTGTCTCCCTAGAGCTTCACCCCCACGTGTTGCTGACTGATGCTCCCTGGACTGTCCTGTCATTCAGGGGCTCCTTCTCCCCTGCAACTAAGCTAAGCACGTGCACAAGCAACTCCTCAACTTCATGAACGCATCCGCGTCTCTCCCTACGTTCCCCTCCCCTTTGCCTGCCTGTGATTGTAAGCTCATTGGGGCAGAGACCGGTCTCTACTGAATGATCGTTCAAGCAACTGATTCTTTGCTGGTCCTACATAAAAGTAGTAATAATAATAATAATACTAATAACAACAACACCACAATCCTGAAATGCATAGGGGATTGTGTAGCCATGTATAGACATTACACGTTGTGGAAAACCACTGGGTACCCCAATTGGGAGGGAGAATTTACTGGCCCCAAAGAACAGTGACAGTCCCTGCCATGGCCCACTGCTTTCACTGCTTCCTGCTTCAGCAGATCGGGGGTTCTCTTGCAGCCAAGAGGAGGCAGACCCGCCTCCCTGCTACCACTTCTCCTGCTGCTCCCGATCCCTGGGAGCAGGAGCAGCGCCAGGCCCATGCTACTTATCCTGCCATTACCGCTCCTGGGGAAGCGGCACAGAGTTGTTGTGATGTCCTGTTCAGAGCTCGCAACAGCTAGGTGCAACTACTTGCTCACCATCACAGGCCCACGATCAGCCCAGCCCCTGCCTTGAGTGGGCGCAGACAGCGGCAAGAGGGCAGTTACACATCGGAAAATGCGCAGCGTCGAGCAGATGTTGTGATGACCATGCTCTTGTGAGTGGCTACCGTAACGTCGCTACCGTAACGTATCGCACCCCTCGGGTAACATTGACATTGAGGCCTAAAGAAAAGCAGCACAGGCAAAGGGCACTTGTTGCAATGCCCTCCCCCCAACCCCCACCCGCTTCAAGATTTTAGGCTACATTGCCAAGAGATGCCAAGACCCTGAAAATCCCTTCCCCCACACATCGGTTTTCTAAATCTCGTGTGAAAAGATTAGGTCGCAGGATGGAGCAGGGGTAACGCACAGCTAAGCCAAAATAATTAAAGCAAAAACTAAGGTTTAACAAATCAGGCTAATTCCCTCACACACGTTTTTGTAACATGTGAAGGGACTGCTGTCCATCTGTCTGCCCCTCAGTCGGCACGGAGCTGCACAGCATTCTGGGATACCTAGCAGGGGTCATGACACGATGGGGCAGCTTTTAAAGCTTGGAGAGGGAATGTGGGAACAGTGGAAACGCAGGCTTAGGCAAACATTTTACCTTGGTTCCGATTCTGTTGGAACCAGGAGTTTCGCTTGAAAAATTGGGACGAAATTCCATTCAGGTTTTCAGTCAGAATGATTGAAAATAAAATACCTCCATTTTGCATGTACGCAAAATGACCCGTTCGGAATTCCGATAGCAAACTCTTGATCGTTATTACGACTGAATTTTTGCCAGCTGTTCCGTTGCCACAGAACTGTTCTGAAGAAACAGAAAGGAGATTTTAAGCCAGTCCTAGCCAGGCTTAGAGTCTCCTGTCAGAGGTGGGAGAAATGGCTCATGCGAACACAGCTATCCTTAACGGTATTAAGAAAAACAACGCTCTGTTGGACCCATGATAAAAGACTATGTTTCACGAAAGGAGTCAAAAGAAACGGAAGAGCAGCTTGGGGCACTTGCTCGTCCAAGAAGCCACGTGAGATTAGATGGCCCCCCAAAGCAGCTGCACTCGTACACTCGGGAACTCTTACCTCCGCATGAGGAAAGGGGGGCTCAGGGAGGTACACCTTCGTCTGTTTATTGAGACAAAGCCTATGGAGATGGGGGGAGAAAAAAGAGAAACAAACCCTGTGTTAAGAGACCTACAGGGAAATATACTGAAGCTTCTGCTGCCATCTACTGTCCAGGTTTTCCACGCTTCTGCGACCAGAGGCGCAAATATCTTGCACTTTAATAAGAAAGAAGGAAAACAAGGAGGCACTGCTAACTGCAGGGCACTTGTACTTGCTCCTGTTTAGGATTGGCTTCCGTCAGTGATGAAAATCCTGGAGGGACACCTTAGAGCAGGAACCGTTTTGAACATTAGTAGAAGCTCCGAGGGTCGCAGAGACATCAGGGGCAGGGGGGCTCAGAAAGAGGAGGGTCCAGATCATGAGTCTGCTCCCTGTCCTTGTGGGCATGCTCTCATGTCTGCTCCCTTGCCCTCACACTCGGTCTTTCAGTGCTTGGGGGCAGGGGGACCAAATCAAGGGGCCAGATCCAAGACACGGAAAGGAGCCAAATAAAAGCTAGATATGGTCGGCCCCTGGGTTTGGTACCCGCAAGTAATTTACCCGCCTTTTCGGGTATCCAAAATCGGTAGCCAAATACCGTTTGAGTACCCGAAAAAAACAGAATACCGACAACATATATACTGAAACAACCTGAAAAATTCCTGAATTCTGGTGCAATTTTTTTTTTTTTTTTTTTTTTTTTAAATCAGTATACCAGTTAAAGGTATTTCAGCATTTTGGGTACCCGATCGAAAACTGGTTTGGGTACTGAGAGTACCCAAAATATTCGGTTCTATTTGGGCAACAGAAATTTGACAGGTATACCCGGTTTGGAGGGTACAAGTTTCAGCTCAGAGCCCTCGGCCTAAGGTTCCTTTAGAACAACCTCACCCCACCTAATTGTGAACTAATAATCACAAGCTCAGTGTTCAAGGAGGACCTCTTTAATCCTCATTTACTATTCCCATAAACCCTCAACCTGGCAAGATCCTTCCCACTCCCAAAGATTTAGTTCCTTGATTTATCTTTTTAAATGTTTTAAATGATATTTTGTGTGTGTTTTTATTGATGATGCATTTTGTAAGCCGCCCTGAGCTGCTCTGTGAGCAGGAGGGGGTGGGGTAGAAAAACAGTAAAATAAATAAATAAAATTTAAGACAAATTAAGTTTCCTGCCTGGGTTACCGTGGATTTAACATTGTCAACTGCTTCTTTGCCATCAAGACATCCACTTCATAGAGATGTCAAATGTTATCTGACCAACTTCAGCTGGAAGTTACACGGAAAGCAGGTCTTCCAGAGCTTCAGATGACTATGAAGTTAGACAGCTGGATCTATCTATGTTGTACTTCTTTTTTCTTTAAAAAAAAGTTCAACAAAGGGAGCCCTAGCAGGTCAGCAACTTAACGCAAACCAGAGAGATAATGTGGTTGCTGTGTTGGTCCCAAGTGACAAAGACAGCATTACGCTGATGACACTCAACTCTCTCTCTCCACTCCTTCCCTCCCCCCCTCTGTTCAAGCTCGTCTCACCAACTGTCTCTCTGATATCTCCGCCTGGATGTCTCAACGCCAACGCAAACTGAGCATGGCGAAAACTGCACTTCTTATCTTCCCTCCCAATCCTTCCTCTCCCTCTTCCTTGTCAATTGCCATTGACGGGGTCTCCATCCTCCCTGTCCCCCAATCCCACAGCTTGGGCTTCATCTTCGACTCGCACCTCACCTTCAAACCCTACACCGACTCCGTTACCAAATCCTGCCGCTTCTCCCTCCACAACATTGCCATGATCCGCCCTTTTCTGTTCGTCTTCTCTGCCAAAACTCTCATCCATGCCCTAGTCATCTCACGTCTCCACTATTGTAACCTCCTCCTCGCTGGCCTTCCCCGCTCTCACCTTCCTTCCCTTATCTCTGTTCAAAGCTCTGCTGCCAGGATCATCCACCAAGCCCGTCGCTTTGACCACGTGCAGCCTCTCCTCTCCTCTCTCCACTGACTCCCTCTTCCTGAGCGTATTCTGCACAAGCTCCTCGTCTTCACCTACAAAGCTCTTCACAACCTC
>QEPC01008369.1:3010476-3030141 GCA_003113815.1 Sphenodon punctatus | reverse complement strand
GCTACAGTGGCCGTGGCTGTAGCTGTGGCTGTTGCAGCTGCTGCTGCAACTGCAGCCGCAGCAGCAGCTGCTGCCGGCTGAGTGAAATCTGCAGGTGGCCGTGTATGTGGTGGGATCCCCATCCCGGTAGGGTTATTTGGGCCACCAGGGTAGCTAGCAGGTAAGGAAAGAAAACAGAATTAACACCTGTCAGTTCTGAGTTTGGATTTGGGCCTAGAGGATACATTGTCCAGAAGAGATCCATACCAATCTCTACATGTCTCTGGAAAACAAATAATGTGGCATAAGGGAGTTGGGATTACAGACGGGACTATACAGACACAGTGTAGTTGTAACCTTTACTGCCACAGAATTTAGGGAATGTCAGAACCAGTGTAGCCTGGTGAATAAGATAAATGCTGAAACTCGGTATTCGAAATGACTCGGTTGTTACTGAGTATCTCAGTTTTTGACTCGGTTTTATAGAGTACCAGGTAACCAGCCCGGTACTTTGTCCAGTACTCAGGTAAATCCTCGGATGTGCAACATACAGGGCTTTTCCTGCAACATACAGGGCTTTTCGTGGTCCTGTAAGGAAACTCGGTACTCATAAAATATTCAGTATTCAGTTTTATTTTACCAAGAATTTTACTGAGTACTCGGTTACTCGGTTACCCAGTTACCAAGGACTGGCCGGACACTTGGAGCCGATCCTTGGAAACACTTGCAATTTTCTTTCTTTCTTTTTTTTTTTTACTATTCGGTGCAGCCCTAGATAAGATATTGAACTTGGACCTGGGAAACAAGGGTACAAATCCTGTATTTACCATGAATTCACAGGGTGGCCTTGTTATCTTTCAGTGACGGTAGACTAGATAAGGATTGTTAGGCACTTTGAATACTGAAAGAGCTGTATTAACAACGACGAGACCTGCTTTACACGAAAGCATGTAGAACACATGGGGTGTGATCCTGACTCTGACTGACATCAATGGGAGTTTAGCCATTAACTTCATGGAGCTAGGATTGCAAAAGTATAAAATCTTAAGTGGTTTGGATCTTGGCTTTTCTGAGATTTCCACTAGCTTCACTGGTCTGAATGGAGCCAAAGTCAACACTCAACTGCAGTCTAAGGACCATTTGTGGGCTCAGCGTTTCTCAGAGGCGATTTGAAAGATGGGTATGGGGTGTAATAAAGTTTGGGTTTTTTTAGGTTTGTATTGTTAATTAACAAACTGGTGAATTTCCTAGGCGCTTTTATCACTGTTAAGAAATTAGACCCAAGAAGCTACCCTGGAAAACCAGGCATTCCTATTTAAACCCAAGATTACCAGGGGCTGAAAGCCATCAAAACCAAGTGGCTGAGGACTCGATGGAAAGCTCGAACACTTTAATGTAGCTGAAGACGCTACCAGCCATGCAGCTGCTCCTTTTGATACTGAACAGCCTTCCATGGCTGGATAAAAATAGAATTATTGTATCCTTCTCCTTAATTAATATCTCCTTGCGGCTTACACTACAGCCAGACAGGCTCCGAAGAGAAGACGTTTCACAACAAAATGGCGCAGGATTCCAATTCAGAGTCTGCGGCGAACTAGCAGGTGAACATGAAATCAGGTCAGACGGATAAGGCCATCAGCCATTGGGTACCATCTACTACGTACTGTACTAGGATACGTCCAGCTGTGAGTGGACAGGTAGCAGCGTCACAACAGGCTCCTTTGCTTGGCAGACGTGGAGACTGAACTGCGATCCTTTCTGCCCAGGCAGCCTTTGCAGGTCAGGTTTGAAGTGCTACAGCAGTAAGTTTGTGTTGTTGTTTTATTGCTTTCTATACAAGTACAGGATTCATGAGGGCCCATTACCCTAGCCCCTTTCACCAGCAGGGAGCTCTTGCACTTTATTGCAAGACTCATGGTTTTAGCGGTTTCTTTAAGGACATCACACTTTTTCAGCAGCTAAGAGATCAGAAAATTAAAGATATTTTCTAGCTCATGTGGTTGCAGAGAACATTCTATAAAATGTAACTGCAGCATAACCTGGAAGGCTTAGAAACCAAAGAAACACTTATTTTGATAAGTAATGTATAATTAAATGTGTTGGGTTTTTTTAAAAAACGTCTCATGATGTGAGGCGATCCCTACAGGGGCGCCTCACCCTCCGAATTCTGGATCGACCTCTGCTGTCGGCCGGGGTGCCCTCCTTGAGGTTCCCCGGGTGGCGAACATGGAGGACGACGTTCTCGGTGGCTGCACCGCGGCTGTGGAACTCACTCCCTGCCTGACCGCTGACCTCCCCTCTTTCCGTAAAAAGTGTAAGACCTGGCTGTTCCGCAGAACAGCCAGGTCTTACACGGTCTACGAAAAGAGGAGAGGTCGAAGGCCAGATAGACCTCCAATGGGAGGGAGTTCCACAGCTGTGGTGTGGCCACCGAGAATGCCCTCCTCATAGTCGACATCTGGAAAACCTGGGGGATCTCAAGGAGGGCGCCCCTGACCGACCGCAGAGGCCAATCCAGGACCTGGGGGGTGAGGCGGTCCTGCAGATAAGTGGGACCCAGGCCATTCAGGGCTTTAACGGTCAGAACCAACACCCTGAATTGGGGCTGGAAGACTATCGGCAGCAAGCGCAGAGGATGGAGCACCCGAATAACGTGCTCGCGACAACTCGTCCACCTAAGGAGACAAGCCGCCGTATACTGCGTCAGTTGCAGTCTCCGGACCGTCACCAAGGGTAGTCCCATGTAGAGCGCGTTACAGTAGTCCAAACTCGAGGTAACAAAAGCACGGATGATCGTGGCAAGGTCCGTGTCAGAGACGTAGGACTTAAGCTGTCGCACCAGACGTAATTGGCGAAACACGCCCTTTGCCACAGTCGCCACCTGGACATCCAGGCGGAGCATGGAGCACCACCAGACTACAGACCTGAGATACCAGGGGAGGATGGACCCCCATCAATGATGGGGGCCATCACTACCCCGGCTTTTCCCACAACCACCATCTCCGTCTTGTCAAGATTCGACTTTAGGCGGCTCGCCCTCATCTAGTCCCCCACAGCTTGTGGGAATAGAGGTGCAGGGAGGGAGTTATGATGGAGTAACTCTCCTTGCCCATGGGAACAAGACTGGAAAGAGATCGATAGGTAACTAGGAGAGAATACACATATGAAGTACAACATGGTGCAAGTTGCAACAGACAACTTTATGAAGGGCAAAAATCCACTCTTCCCTCAGATCTCGGCTTACTGCAGTAGGGTTTCTTGCCAACTTAGGGGACAATCCTCCACCATTAAAGACAATGGCAAAACACCCTGTGGCAGGGCACCTCTTGCTTGTCAGGTGTAAGTCTTTACCAGATGCAACCCCAATATCACAGTCTTTAGGGGAATCAACTCAAATGGCTTTATTCTGCAGGACATAACAAAGTAGCTTCAGTCAGCATAAACAGCCCATTATGCATTTCCCATATATTTCTTAGGGTTAAGCTTACTCTTGCCTTCCCACGTACAGGCAGAGTTCCAAACCCTCAGGCTATTTACCTTCTCAGGGCTACCTTACGCTCCATCAGCCTCTGCTAGGCCCTTCTTAGGCTCTGTCCAACCTCTCACCAGCTTCCCCTGGCTCGCTCGCTCTGCCTGTGGCCCCTGTTCGGAGCTCAGCCACTTCCCTTTGTACCCTGAGCCACGCCCCGAACACGCTGCCTTCCTGCCAGCGGCCATCTTAGGGCTCGGCAGCCATTTTGGCTCCTTTCCAGCCTCTGTGATCTCACTCTGCCACACACCCATTGACTAACGATGGAGGATCGTGCCCAGTAAGTGGCTGGGGTGAAGAAGGTACACAGTCCACTCCACTGCTGGAAAAACAACAGCTGCATTGGTTGTTTGGAACTGTGTTGTCATAGCTCCTCCGTTGGCCTGTCCCTAACACTGCTCTCAACGCCCGACTGTGGGAAGCTAACGCTTCAGCTTCTGAAGCGTCACGTGGCCTCTGCACTTTCTCCACCACATCCCAAAACGCAGGACTTGAAACCACAAAGAACTTGCAGTGGGGCCTACAGGTGAACTCCCCCAACAGATTGCTTGGGAGCCGAGTAAGCCCGTCATCTCCCAAAAGAGACTCATTAGGATCGGATCTCGGGGTGCCTCTGAATTTACATAGCGTGCCCGTGAAAATGAAAGGCACATAAAATAAAAACGCCAATAATGCAATAAAAATAATATTGAGTCTCCCCGGTGATAATGTACCTAACGATTGTGCCATATTAGAGGCCCATAATTCCAGCTTCTACTGCATCGAGAGAGTTTGCATCGATCCTTCAGGTTAATGTATAGAAGGTATCTTAGCTTGGCTATGGAAAATGTTACTAAAAGCCTATCACCTCCATGTTTCTCTTATTTGGGCACCAGTAAAAAAAAATTCTGCAAGGGTCTGGTGTCAACGGGCAGCGAAGCAGCAATATTCATTGGAACATTGTTAGAACGTAAAAGCAGAGAGCAAATCTATAGTGTCAGACTCGGATGTCATCAAATGGAGACCTTTGCAAAGTCCTCAGCTTTACTGAGTAGTCATGAACAGAATCTGGATAAGACAACATTTTTTTCCTTTCTCTCAACTCCTCCTTAGTCTTTGTGGTTTCAGGTTAATATTGTTCTTTGCAAACACACCTGTTTGTATTTGCAAGGGCCACACCAGTAACTCTGTCAAATGCACCATTTCAACTGAAGACTTGCACAATTCCAAAATGAGTTCATTGGTAACTTTAGAAGATATAGGGCACCTCGTGAAGCACCCAGGTTTTCCAGTTCAAGTAGTTCCAAAGATAATCATAAACTAGAGGAGACTCTCTCATGAATGATCACAAGAAAGAAACTGGAAAGCACACAGTCAGCGTACCATCTATCGCAAGGAAGTTTTAGTTTAGTGTTGGCTCCTAAATTATATAGCTTGAGACTCTAAGCAGGGTCGCCATCCTCTCTTTGCTGCTATCTGGATCAGCAGAGGATATTTTAAGTCTCAAAACGGGGTCAATCCAAGCAGGCAAAAAGTTTAACAATCGTTATCATCCAAAGGCCAAATTTCAGAAATGGTATTCACCACACAACCTTTTCTCCTGCCTCTTCAATTTCTCCTCAGAGACTGCAATTGCACTTCTCATCAACGGTCCCTTGCTTTAGAAGTTACTCCCTACGGCCACCTCCTAGCAGCGACTGCTAGGTATCCCATAGTGCTGTGCGGCTCTGCCTTGACTTGATGGGTAAAGCTACACGAGGCAGGGAAGGATGGATCCCCCTCCTGCCCCGGATTGGGCGAACGCAGCCACCACGTTTTGGGCGAGCGGGGAGAGGAGTCCAAATGATTCCCCCACCCACAGGGAAACAGGGTGGCCAGACAGGCCACCATCACAAGTCCCGCCACGCCCCAGGGCAGGCCGAGGGGCTGTCCACCTAGGTGGGCACTTGGCCCTGCTTCACACACCATCCCACCCCCTACCATGACAGACACACAGGAATGGTGAACTACACCTATGGCGCTGGTGGACCTCGCCGCAAGGCGGGGCTGCTTGGGACTGGCCTGACGGGAGATGGCCCATTACCCCACTCTGGCCTGGGTGGGGCACCAGTAGCTCGCAATGCATCCCTGGCCACCTCCAGTGGACGCGTCAAGCAGCAGCTGGCCGTCTACCCCAGGACGAAGTGGATGAACATAGCCGTTTCTACACAGATCAGTGTGGGTGGGCGTGTTGGCGCAGCGGGTGTAGGTAGGTGTGTGCCCGTTTACATGGACACCCCCCCCCACCTACACCCATCTCCACCCAAGGAGCATCCTCTGTTCTGTCGTGGGTGGAGTTGGGTGTGCAGCTGAAGTGCACATGCACAAACACCCGCCGCCGCTGGCGTTTACACGGGAGCACACCAGCCGCACACCCATCCCCGCACCTACCCGCGGCCGTTTACATGGACTGCCCCCCCAGCTGCACACCCGTCCGTACACCGAGCAGCGAGGGGGGCGGGGGCGGACAGTCCGTGTAAAAAACCGGTCCATCCGGTAACCACCAGCCTGATGGCCAACTGCCCTGTGGTCCAATGTGGGATAACCTCTTGTGCGGCCTTACCCCTATGTGGCAAACAGACAAATCTATCCCATCATGCATTATGAAAACGGTGTGTAAGGGAATTAGCACAATTGTTAAACCTCAAATTTTTGAGTTTAATTTTATGGAGTAGATGTGCACTCCACCCGCTGCAGCTTGTGACCTTGTTTTCACAGGCTAAATTTTTTTAAAAAAAATAAAAGGGCGAAGGGAAAAGTTCTCTCTCAACTTAGCATCTTGTGTGGATGCCACCCTCGTGCGAGATATTCAACAGCAGAAATCTAGAGGAGAGGCTATTCAGTTTTGAAGGAAGGTCTACTTCCGTAATTTGTAAGCAAGCCCCGGTTTTTGAAAAGAAAAAAAGATTCCCTCTTCCTAAGATTGCTCTTTCAGACACAACTTCAAAAAACTCAACTCTTTGCGCATGGCATTGCAAAGACCCAGCCATACTTTGCAGTAAAAAAATTTATGTATCTTGCAAGAATTAATTTACTGGAAATTACATCTACAGCACTATAAAGACTTTGCCCTTAGCAGAGCAGGGTAGAAGATTTGGCAGCTGGCTAGCCATCATTTCTTCCAAGGAGTGATACAGAAATCGGCCCGTAAAACTGTCTTTGGTGAAGTACGCTTTCCAAACTCCCCTGATGTCTTCTGTTTTAAAACAAAAAATGCTGTGGGGTGCTTTAAATTCGGGGTGGGAGATGGAGTTAAAATCCTGATCAGTATAGAGAAAGTAAGGTTGCCGTGTTGGTCCCAAATATGTAACATGGAAGAACTCCAGCTTATACAGGATCCACTACTTCCTATGCCTACGGTCTGTTTACCCTTATCCTTGCCACATGGACTTGCCTGCTGTCATTCTCATCGTAACCAAGCCAAGTACGTGCACTCGAGACCTCGCATCTTCATGAATGTTAGACCCCTTGTCTCTCCCTCTGTGCCCCTTCCTATGTCTCTCCCCCAGCTCCTGTCTCTCAGATTGTAAGCCCTAGGGGCAGGGACCGTGTCTATTTTATTACTTTGTAAAGTGCCAGGTACACTGCTGGCGCTATATAAATGTTTGTTAATAAATAATAATAATAATAATACAGGATGGGGACCAAACCCTGAAAAAGATCTTCCCTGAACCTCTCTTCTGGTTTTCCTAATCTCTCTCAGTGAATTATTCGGAGTAAACTCCCCACCACTCAGGTCACCAACACCCCTACAGAAACAAGACCTCGTTGGAACTGATGTACGTCGTGTGTTCACAACTCTACCACGCACAGCCTCCAGATACCCCAATGGAAATCTATTCAGAATACAAGGGACCTACAACTGCAAATCTAAAAATCTGGTCTACCTCATTCAGTGCACTAAACGCCCCCATGGGAACTATGTAGGCGCAACCCACCTATTCCTTGCACAAATGCATGAACTTGCACAGAAAAGAGATCACGAAGAGGAGCAGGGATTCTACTGTTGGCGCTCTGTTCTCACTAAGTGACCCCCTCTCTCTCCGACCTCTCAGTCCTCGTCTTAAAAGGAAACCTATGCGACACCTTTAGAAGGCAGGCCTGGGAACAAAAATGCATAGCTCTGCTGGATATGAAGAACAATGGACTCAATTTGGACATGGGTTTCACAAGCCGTTGCAGAAACCTGTAAGTCTGACGACTGTCTACAGCTACAGGAAGCTTTAAGTTTACTTACTAGTAGCAGCTCTTTGTCTTTGTTTTATTCCACCCTTTTGAACTGCAAACCTCCTACCTGGGGCTCATTCTCACCTTCTTCTCTCCTCCCTTTGCCATCGTTTCTAGGGATGGGCGAACGCGGTTCGCATGTTCGGACTGAACTTGGTCTGTTCGGACGTCCGAACTGAACATCCGAACCGAACTCTCGAATGACCGAACAGTTCAGTTGTGTTCGGATGAGTTCAGGGGCAGGAAAAACGTCTTTTCGGGGGGGGAGGGAGGGGGGAATTACGTTCCGGTTTCGGTTAAGTTTCGGCTTCGATAGTGCTGTTTTTGACTGTTCGGCCAAGTTCGGCCAACCCGAACTCGGCTGAACCGAACCATCAAACCTGAACTCGGGTTTCAAACCGAACGATCGAACATCCGAACCGCATTCTGTTTGCCCATCCCTAATCGTTTCCAATCACTGTACATACCCGTCTGCTTTGCTCAGTCTATAGTTCTGACTTGTCTGATGAAGGACCCTACGAAGTCCAAAAGCTTGCATACCTCCCCCAACTGGAGTTGGCCCAATAAAAGATCACTGTACTTCTCGGTCTCTAATCCTGATTAGGTCAGTTAATGGATGCTTGTCCACTTAACGGGATGGTAGTCTTTGTTCAATGCCTGAAAGGCTGTGGAACTACGGCAGATTAGTATATTTTTAACTGGGAAGGTTTTCACCCAGTACCCAACTGTTGGTAAGCATGGGATGGGAAGGCATGAGGCCATCCGTTTTGTGAGCGGATTAACTCCCTGCCCTGAAGATGCAAGGATTCCAACATATTTTGGCGACAATTTGGTAAGGGGGTTGTACCTGGGGGTGTGTTGTAAGCAGAGAGGATCCAGACACATAGGAAACCTTCTCATAATGCGACTGTATAATCCAGTTGGAGCTCCCGAGGGCATAGCCTGAACTGAGCGGGCTGACTTGGACTGCACCAAACAGCTCCTGGAAACAAAACATTTCAAAGAGAAATCGAATTAAAAAGAATGAATGCAAGAGAAGAATCTCAGTGTCTGAATATTTATATAAGCTGTGCTTTTCCTAGGGCTCGGGGTGGAATGCAACAACAGAGAAGGACATATAAAATATACCAAGGTAAAACCAAGTTAAAAGTCCCTTACCTCAAGCTCCCGTCCCTATCCCCATCTGCTAAATGTCTGGCTGAACAAAACAAGCCCTACATAGCCTTCTCAAAATTCTGAGACTCTCGCTCTGGTGAACCTCTAGGAGAAACGGCAGCTCGGGAGCCACACGTGGCTCTTGGGGTACCCATCCTGCTGCTCTCGCCAGAAGTTGCTGCCTGAGGGCGTGTTCATGCAGCTCCCTCAGGAGCAAGAGAAACCACGACACCGGAGCCTCCTGGGGGCCGTGTCCTGCCCGAGCCTGCCAGACCACCTGGGAGCCAGAGCTTTGATGGAGGGGCAGGAAGGGGGATTTAATTGATTGTATCTTCCCCCAATTCCAGGGAAATGGTTCTCGGCGATATGAGAAGTTTGGCTCTTGGGCTTGGGAACTCTGCCCACCCCGTTCTAGTGGAAGGGAGTTCCACAGCCACAGAGCAGCCACCGAGAACATCTCTCTGTGCACCTGTGATGTATAAACCCGAGGCACCAGTAGTATATGCAGGGGTGGGGTGTCCCCAGCTGACCTCCAGGGCCGTGATTAGACTTGGGGGGACAAGGCAGTCTTTCGGATATGCGGCATTATTCCTTTAATCATTTAGAGCTGCTTTCAGGCCTTCGCTTCACCTTGCTTCATACAGATTTTTAAATGTCAGAGAAGACCCCCGAGATGATATAGTCTTCCCCCCCGCCCCATCCCTACACAGGTCAACTGAATTGCCTTAAGTTACGACTCTACAAAGCCAATTAAAATTGAACTGGATAAAGTGTCGGTTTTAGAAAGATGTCTAGTCTCAAACGGGAGGCTGTGAGCAACGGACAATCCAACACCACCATCGGCAGCCCCGTCTGAAGATTAATCAGTCCCAGCGGTTTTGATTTGTTTTTAAATTTTAAAAAATGGCTTGGAAATAGGACTCGTCGACTTTTCATGAACTTGGAAGGAAGATGGCTTGAAACCTGAACTGACAGTTCGTTAGATCTCCTCCCCAAGACCGTTCCTCCCCCTTTCACTACACCCCAATAAGGGTGTCTTCCTTATACCGTCTTACCCTTCAGGATCTCCCTGTTCTCCTTGTAACTAAAAGCTACGCATGCGCACTAGCAACTTCCAACTTTGGGGATGTTCTCCTTTCTACTTAGATTGGAAGCCTTTTGGGGGCAGCCGCCCACACCAGCAGACAGGTCCCCTGCACGTAGGCGGCACTGTGGGCGAGGGACACGGCCTTTGAAAGTCTCAGAACTGGGGAATCGGGCTCCCAGTGCTCACGGCCAGGACATGTCGCTTCCCCCGTCCCCCATGGTTTGGGGCGGGGCGTGCGAGGCGGCTGCCATGCTGGGAGCCCCCCACCCCACCCCCTCCACCCGAGTGGCTGCTCTGCAGCGGTGCCACTCAGCAGCGACGGATCCCACTCCAACCTCGCTCGTTTAAAAACACCCGATACGTCTATTCGGTTGGTATCCCGATCTG
The DNA here is from genome assembly GCA_003113815.1 of Sphenodon punctatus. Taxonomy (NCBI): domain Eukaryota; kingdom Metazoa; phylum Chordata; class Lepidosauria; order Sphenodontia; family Sphenodontidae; genus Sphenodon; species Sphenodon punctatus. Next base: position 3,019,759 of record QEPC01008369.1, on the reverse strand, counting down.
GAACTTAGCCAGTAACTTATGCTCAAAATTCAGGTTGTGGTTTTTAATTTTGAAAACTGGCTTGCGAGAGGAAAGATGAGTCCAAAACCAAGAGACCGATACTTTTAGTAGTTCCCTTCCTTTTGTTACATGAAACATTTAAGATTGTATGCAGCACGGTCCTACAAGAAATAAAATAATCTTGTCCATGAAGTTAAATTAAGCAGCCATGACCTTCTACAAGGATTTAATGTTAACCAATAGGCAATTTCAACCTGTAATTTTAAAAGCGTACTCGACGTCTCACAAAAACAAGAGAGGTATCGGCGGCATTCACACGAGACTCTTCTCCCGCCTGTACTCTTCACGGCAGAAGTTGGCATGCATGCATATTAATTGTTGCCACGTTTCCTCCGCTGCTTCAAAAGTTACTGCACGTGGCCGCTGATGGATATCCCATTATACCGACTTTTTAGTTTGTTTTTGTAAACAATGCATTGAACTGACCAGGCAGGCAGTGGGGGATTCATCCCCTGAGGGGGAAAATCACCTCTCTCCCCTCCTGCAGCAATTAGAGTGATAGGCTGATTAATCCCAGAGAAGTGCACGTGATGGCTTTGGAATGTTGGTTAAACCTTGATTTTCAGTTTAATTTTTAGGGATTTAATATGCATTACACCTGGTTTATCCTTTCATGAATTTAGCCCGAGTCCCCACCACCAGTTTACAGTTCAGGACTCTAATCATGCAAGAGGGTAACCTTATTATCTATTCAATAACTTTGGGGAGTCAAAACGACCCATCATCAGCAATGTTTAGCAATTAAAAGTCAAATCCCTCCAGCCTTCCTAATCACAATGCAAAACAACTGCTGTAGCTTCAATTCCAGTGACTCAGCATTTTTGTGCTTTGGCTGCAAAAAACAACACTTTTGGAGGGAGGAGAAAGTCTGAGCTCGCTATGGATTGTTATCAGCTTAAAAACGATTACCCGATAGATGGTCCACGGGCTTGAGGTGGCTAGGGAGACCTTATGCAAAAGGGTGAGGCTAATGAGCTTGAATAACTATAGGGTATGTGCAAGTTAAGGGAGCCTCGTATCTTCGGGGTGTAAGTCTGCAGAGCAAGGTCTCCGTATTCCACGCTAATTAACCTAGACGCACTGACTGAGAAGTGGAAATCTCTAGGGTATCCAGAAGTTGTGCTGGATTTGCTCCATTCTTCCAGGTTTGCTAGGACCAGCTGTAAACAAGATCCCGTAAATTCTCCAAAAATATTGCCTGAATTCTGCAACTAGAAAACCCAAATTCCGCGAGTAAAAAATGCCATTTCTGTGACCAGATTTATCCAAGTCAGCATGAAAATGATTTGAAATTTTGAATTCAGATGAGTTTCCTCTAGGAAGGAGTGGCGGTGCCCTAAGTACTTCAGCTAGATTTTCCAGAAGGCAAAAACCTACAGAACATGGAGCTGGGAAGGAATGGAAGGGGGGGGAGGGGGGAAGGGCAGGAGTGTGTTTGGAGAAGCTTTGCTGAATCTATATCGCCAGCTTCTCACTAAGCTCCTGTCTGGAAGCAGCAACTTGTGCCCTAGTACCTGGAGGCCGTCCCCATTGGAATGCCCGTTTCACAGGAGAGGCTTCAAGGTGTCCATTTCTGCAAGAATTTCAGTGATTGATTAACCCCAAGATTCTCATTCTGGCTTACGGAAGACTCAGGGTTGAGCCACGAGAGGTGGTTAACCCTAGCTGTAACACACAGCCTTCACGATGGGTATTAGTAATACAGAACGGAGGGCATCCTGAAGGCACACATGGGATGGCGAAGGGGGCTACTGGCTTGCGCAATTTCGTCTCTATTAATACTCACTATTTTCTGAGAGTACCCCACCAGCTGGATCTTGCTGAGTGCGGCGTTCACCTCCTGCATGGTGTAGCACCTCCTCCACGTAGACACTTCCACTGCATCCTTCAAAGGGCCAGGCAGCATCCTATAGAGAAAATAAAAGTAACTGAGCTACTCTTAGCAGTTCCTGCAGGGTTAATTCCCATTTGTCCTCCTATGCCTTCAGGATTCGCCCCACTTCTTAAGGGCAGAGGGGGGAAAAAGAAGTGAACCTCAGAGGCGTTCTGGCTGAAGGTTAAAAGGAGATGCATTGGGATTTTTTCTACGGTGAAAAGTCTTATAAGATTTTCACCCTAGGGAAAAAAAAAAAACTTCTTATCATCTGCTACCTAATTAATTTGCCACCAATGAGGAACACACAGCGTACACAGTTCCCTGTATATAGCACCAGCAACATGCCTGGTGCTGAATATTCCTGATTCGAGACAGCTCCCTGCTCCTGGGGAGCTTACAATGTAGGACAGACACAGGCTGGGGGGGGGGCGGAGAGGAGGGGGGTCAAAGATAGGGATAAATGCATTCCCATTTTACAGATGAGGAACTGAGGCTGAGAGGCAGCGACTTGCCCAAGGCCACCCGGTGAGTTCATGGCAAAGGACAGGAACTGAACCCTGGTCTCCCAGGTGCAAGCCCAGCACTGTACCCATTAGGCTACACTGGTTCACTCTCGCACCCTGGAGAGCATCACCTTCTCCCCCTGGGTCTACTAAGGGCCCCACCCCCATCCTGAAGCCAAGAAAGAGTGGAGAGGAGGAAAGTTGAATCAGCAATATTCTTACTATAGATCAGAAATAGCGCCCAACCTGAAGCATGGACTTGTTTCGGTTATTAAAAAAAAGGTGCGGTCATTATTATTACGTATACTTATCTCCCTTACCCTATTTATTGTTTTATTGAGTTCCCGGGCCCCGTTTTAATACTGTGGATTGTATTTGATATGTTTTAATTGTTTTTAAGATATATTTTACATGTATTGTTTTAGTGCTGTAAGTCTCCCCGAGCGGTTTTTAGGAGGGGCGGGGTAAAAATCTAGTAAATAAATAAAATAAATAAATAAATATAGCACCAGCAATGTACCTGGTGCTATACAATCAATAGTTACAGACAGGTCCCTACCCCTAAGGGGCTTAAAATGTAAGAGACATGAGAGGAGGAGACGAGGGAGAGGCGAACATTGGGAGAGACAAGAGTACATTCATGTGGTCAAGAAGTTGCAGGTGCACGTGCTTCACTTAATTACAGGGAACTAGATGCTGAGTGAGGGGGGAAAGAGGACGTCGTTTCACTCACGACGAGTCAGGGAAAGCCCGACGGAAGAGGTGGGTTTTCAGGAGGGATTTGAAAGTTGGGAGGGAAGGAGCGGAGCAAATGTATCTAGGGAGGGAGTTCAAAGCACGAGGGGCAGCGAGGGAGAAGGGGCAAAGACGTTTAGAGGAGCAAATGGGATCGCGAGCAGGCAAGGCAGAGGAGGAGCGAAGCTCCCAGGGCAGGAGCGTGGCGGGATATAAGAGCAGAGAGATATGGGGGAGCAAGGCCATGAAGAGCCTTGAAGGTGAAGATCGGGAGCTTGTGCTGAATGCGCTCCCGTAGAGGGAGCCAGTGCAGGGCAGAGAGGAGGGGCTAAACATGGTCAAAGCGATGGGCAAGGTGGATGATCTTGTTAGTTTATAATGGTCTCTCATTAATCTATAAGAATAATTCATTTATTTACTTTTCACAATTTTACCCCACCCTTCTCCATACTTGCAGCAGCTTACAACATTAAAAGTATAAAATGCAATAAAACACATTAAAATCTCTTAAACCCCCAACATCATCCCAACCATCCACCCCATCCTTTATCCCCCACGTACTGCCCATCAACTCATCCAACCCCCCCTACCAATCCCACTTGGCCCTATTCCTGCTTGTCAAATGCCTGGCCAAACAAAAAAAAGTCTTGCATTCCCTCAGGAAGACAAGCAGGCTCGGGCTTAGACGGACCTCAGAGAGAAGGGAGTTCCATAACTGTGGGGCAGCCACTGAGAATGCCCCCCTGCATGCCCTCGTCGTAACAACAACTTTTTCATGCTTTAAAAAAAGGGAGCCAATGTAGACTAGGGGACAAGGTGTTGGACTTGGATCCGGGAGACCAGGGTTCAAATTCCACCTGAGCTATGGCTTGGGCAAGTCACTCTCTCTCAGCCTCAGTTCCCCCATCTGTGAAATGGGAAGAACGACCCACCTCACAGTGATCAGGAGGGCGAACTGGGTAAGAATTTTAAAGGTTCTCTGAACGCTGGATGTGCTATAGAAACAAATAATAACTTGGCACGGAAAATTATCCGATTCTCTGATAATTCGGCACGGAAGAAGATAGGTTACAGCGCACGGGCCTCAATCTGGATGCTTGTAAACAAAGAGTGGTTCGGCAAATGGAACAATGAATCTGCCTAGGGAGGTTGTAGGCTCTCCGTCGCTGGAGGCTTTCACAAAGAGGCTGGATAGCCACCTTATTATTATTATTATTATAAAACATTTATATAGCGCCGGCCACGTACCTGGCGCTTTACAGACCATACAAATAGATGCGGTCCCTGCCTGTGGCTTACAAATCTAAAAGACAAGGAGGGGGAGACAGGGAGAGGGGACAGTGGGAGAGACAGGGGAGAAGACAAACAAACATTCAGGCGGCTGCGAAGTCTCAGGTGCGTGAGCTTGGCTTGGTTACAATCAGGTTGGTTGCAGCAGTCTGCAGAGGAGGGCAGACAGTAAGTATTTGGGGAACGACTAGCAGGCATTGGGAAAGGCAGCGAGGAAGAACCATCCAAGCAGGGGTTTGGACTAGAGGACTCAAGTTCTCTTCCAGCTCCAAGATGCTAGGATCCTTAAAACAGGAAATAAGAGAAGAATAGTTTTGTGATGAAGGCCCAAGCCCCCGTGGGCTAATGATTCATAACCTTACTGCACCCTTCAGTGACCGTAGGCACCTGTGAGCCTCTGTTTCCCCATCTCGAAGACAGAAATAATATACATTCGACAAGGGATGCGAGAGGCTAATCTCACTTGTATTCCTAGGCTTTGAAAACTTGGAAGTATTAAGATGTCTCACACCCTCTCTTCTCTGTACCTGCTGTAGTTTTTTGCACGAATGTCCAGTCGCATCGTCAGGGGAAGAAGCAAGCCGTAGTGTGTCAGCATGCAAGAGGGATGTCTAACTCCTTGGAAATAAATCTCTCGCAGCAACACGAACCCAGGCAGGAAGCAGCAAAAGCTGCCAAGGAGTGAAAGAAGGATAGTTTTTTTGGTATATTAAACTAGCGCTAAATCAAAGGCTAATTCAAACCAATTTCCAATGATTTATGGAAATTGGTCAAGTTTCCTTGATCAATTTGTTTAAAGGAATTTAATTTATGGCTTTATCTACTAGGTCAGTGAACTCCTCTTCCATAATTTAAGCTACTGAAGAAGGCATTAAGGACATCTCTTGCCAAAACCATTGTGTGCGCTTATTCTGCAATTCCAATGGATACCGGCTGAAAGCAAACGGCTTTAAAAAGGAGACAGAGGAAGGATCTTGGGGCCTCTTTTAGGGAGATGGTAAGACACATACTAGCCCACCATCTAAAAAAAATAATCTCTTCCTGCCATGCTCCGAAGGTCAGCCTCCTGCTACATCTATCCAGACAACAAGTTCAGCTAAGGACCACAAGGAGGCGTTCTCTCGCTGGCTGCCCCACACCTCTGGAACTCCCTTCCCCTGGAAGTTCACCAAAGCCCAAACATCTTTCAAAGGCTGTGCAAGTCCATTCTCCCTGGTCGGGCTTTTGGTGGGCAGCGATGGGCTTGTGGAGGTGGGGACTTGCATTATAAAGCTTTGTATTACAGGTTGTAGGTTTTATAATTGAACTTTATTTTATATTTTGGGTGTTCTTATTTTCTATTTTATGGGTTTTATACACTGTAACCCAACCTGGGCTCTAGGGCAGGCTACAAATTCACATAATAAGAAAGAGACTGACTCTTGTGTTGCAATCTCGGGCTCAATGACAGGGTGGGGGTGGAGGTAGGAAATCTGCTTGTGCAGACATGGCTACGCCCCTAACAGCCTTTCAGTTGCTGCCATCGACTCTCCTGAAGCCCCCGAAGAGGATAGGTTTGATTACTCTTCTGCGGTCAGACTCTTCTCTGGATTATCTTGAAATAGGGTGGTAGCCATTTGATCTTCGTTTGCCCTGTCCGGATTCTACCAAATTCTGGAGCCTGTTACCCTGGTTTTCAGCTTCACAGAAATTCTAGGGACGGAAAGGACCCGCTAGGGTCATCTCGAATTCTTGTCGGCATGCAGAAACATGAAGAAAAGTTCCCGATTTGCCTCCGCAAGAAACTGCAAGAGGCAATTCAGGTGCGGCTTTCACCATGTGGAAAAACAAGGCCATGAGGCTTTGGCGGCGATCACGCGGCAGATGCAAAGCCTGAAAATCAGCTTTGCATCCCTCGCATGTTCGCCACCAAAGCGGTGCTGCTTGGTCTTTCCACACGATAAAAAAACGCGCCTGAATTGCCTCTCGCAGTTTCTCGCAGTGGCAAATCGGGGGCTTTTCTGCACATGTGGCATGTTGGAAAGCACCCCTAGTCCAGCCCCACCGCTCCAAAGCAGGATATCCTCTGCCTACACCACCAGAAATAGATGCTTTTCCAACTGGGTTTTGAAAGCCTCCGCGGAAGGCAATTCCAGAACCGCCTATTCCATTGCCCGGGTTTCAGGGTCATGAAATTTCCCCTACTATTTAACCAAAATCTACTTTGCTGCAATTTACTTATTAATTTAAATTTATATGCTGCCCTTCCCAAAAGACTCAGGCCGGCTTACAACAGTAAAAATATTAAAACATAACTCCCCCCCNTTACAGCGCACGGGCCTCAATCTGGATGCTTGTAAACAAAGAGTGGTTCGGCAAATGGAACAATGAATCTGCCTAGGGAGGTTGTAGGCTCTCCGTCGCTGGAGGCTTTCACAAAGAGGCTGGATAGCCACCTTATTATTATTATTATTATAAAACATTTATATAGCGCCGGCCACGTACCTGGCGCTTTACAGACCATACAAATAGATGCGGTCCCTGCCTGTGGCTTACAAATCTAAAAGACAAGGAGGGGGAGACAGGGAGAGGGGACAGTGGGAGAGACAGGGGAGAAGACAAACAAACATTCAGGCGGCTGCGAAGTCTCAGGTGCGTGAGCTTGGCTTGGTTACAATCAGGTTGGTTGCAGCAGTCTGCAGAGGAGGGCAGACAGTAAGTATTTGGGGAACGACTAGCAGGCATTGGGAAAGGCAGCGAGGAAGAACCATCCAAGCAGGGGTTTGGACTAGAGGACTCAAGTTCTCTTCCAGCTCCAAGATTCTAGGATCCTTAAACAGGAAATAAGAGAAGAATAGTTTTGTGATGAAGGCCCAAGCCCCCGTGGGCTAATGATTCATAACCTTACTGCACCCTTCAGTGAGCGTAGGCACCTGTGAGCCTCTGTTTCCCCATCTCTAAGACAGAAATAATATACATTCGACAAGGGATGCGAGAGGCTAATCTCACTTGTATTCCTAGGCTTTGAAAACTTGGAAGTATTAAGATGTCTCACAGCCTCTCTTCTCTGTACCTGCTGTAGTTTTTTGCACGAATGTCCAGTCGCATCGTCAGGGGAAGAAGCAAGCCGTAGTGTGTCAGCATGCAAGAGGGATGTCTAACTCCTTGGAAATAAATCTCTCGCAGCAACACGAACCCAGGCAGGAAGCAGCAAAAGCTGCCAAGGAGTGAAAGAAGGATAGTTTTTTTGGTATATTAAACTAGCGCTAAATCAAAGGCTAATTCAAACCAATTTCCAATGATTTATGGAAATTGGTCAAGTTTCCTTGATCAATTTGTTTAAAGGAATTTAATTTATGGCTTTATCTACTAGGTCAGTGAACTCCTCTTCCATAATTTAAGCTACTGAAGAAGGCATTAAGGACATCTCTTGCCAAAACCATTGTGTGCGCTTATTCTGCAATTCCAATGGATACCGGCTGAAAGCAAACGGCTTTAAAAAGGAGACAGAGGAAGGATCTTGGGGCCTCTTTTAGGGAGATGGTAAGACACATACTAGCCCACCATCTAAAAAAAATAATCTCTTCCTGCCATGCTCCGAAGGTCAGCCTCCTGCTACATCTATCCAGACAACAAGTTCAGCTAAGGACCACAAGGAGGCGTTCTCTCGCTGGCTGCCCCACACCTCTGGAACTCCCTTCCCCTGGAAGTTCACCAAAGCCCAAACATCTTTCAAAGGCTGTGCAAGTCCATTCTCCCTGGTCGGGCTTTTGGTGGGCAGCGATGGGCTTGTGGAGGTGGGGACTTGCATTATAAAGCTTTGTATTACAGGTTGTAGGTTTTATAATTGAACTTTATTTTATATTTTGGGTGTTCTTATTTTCTATTTTATGGGTTTTATACACTGTAACCCAACCTGGGCTCTAGGGCAGGCTACAAATTCACATAATAAGAAAGAGACTGACTCTTGTGTTGCAATCTCGGGCTCAATGACAGGGTGGGGGTGGAGGTAGGAAATCTGCTTGTGCAGACATGGCTACGCCCCTAACAGCCTTTCAGTTGCTGCCATCGACTCTCCTGAAGCCCCCGAAGAGGATAGGTTTGATTACTCTTCTGCGGTCAGACTCTTCTCTGGATTATCTTGAAATAGGGTGGTAGCCATTTGATCTTCGTTTGCCCTGTCCGGATTCTACCAAATTCTGGAGCCTGTTCCCCTGGTTTTCAGCTTCACAGAAATTCTAGGGACGGAAAGGACCCGCTAGGGTCATCTCGAATTCTTGTCGGCATGCAGAAACATGAAGAAAAGTTCCCGATTTGCCTCCGCAAGAAACTGCAAGAGGCAATTCAGTTGCGGCTTTCACCATGTGGAAAAACAAGGCCATGAGGCTTTGGCGGCGATCACGCGGCAGATGCAAAGCCTGAAAATCCAGCTTTGCATCCCTCGCATGATCGCCACCAAAGCGGTGCTGCTTGGTCTTTCCACACGATAAAAAAACGCGCCTGAATTGCCTCTCGCAGTGGCAAATCGGGGGCTTTTCTGCGCATGTGGCATGTTGGAAAGCACCCCTAGTCCAGCCCCACCGCTCCAAAGCAGGATATCCTCTGCCTACAACACCAGAAATAGATGCTTTTCCAACTGGGTTTTGAAAGCCTCCGCGGAAGGCAATTCCAGAACCGCCTATTCCATTGCCCGGGTTTCAGGGTCATGAAATTTCCCCTACTATTTAACCAAAATCTACTTTGCTGCAATTTACTTATTAATTTAAATTTATATGCTGCCCTTCCCAAAAGACTCAGGCCGGCTTACAACAGTAAAAATATTAAAACATAACTCCCCCCC
>QEPC01008369.1:2933439-2997923 GCA_003113815.1 Sphenodon punctatus | reverse complement strand
TGGCGACTTTTCTTTGTTATGGAAGATAGCAAAGAAAACTCAACTACACATAAAATAGGTAAATAATGGATCTAACCAACACATTATAAAACTTAGGGCTATGTCAGTCAATTCACATTGATGCAAAGTTCAAATTTATTGTCAGAGCAACAATGCCATCACAAATACAAACAATGACACCATATATACACAGTAACAAACCAGAATATCAAACCTAAAATTGATTGGGTATCTAAAAACAAAATCTATAAAAGGATCAAGTGATCATCTTAAAATGATACCACTGACTACCTTATTCTGAAAAGGGCAAGAGTATATTTAGCAAGAGGGCACCACCGGGTCCAAATCGGAAAGCCAGCTAATCAACACATATTGTTGGCTACATGCGGACATGTTGTTAATTAACGGAAGTAAATACCGATGTCTAGCAACAGCATAAAGTGGACAGTCAAGCATTACATGTGCTAACAATGCCACAGTACCCGTCTGACAATAACGACACTCTTTGAACATATGGCATGTTCAAAAGTCTCCCATCAATGACCACAAGGGCAGGAGATTAAATCTTGCAAGGGGAAAAGAAGATTGAAATTTCCTTACTGTAATAAAAAAAAAAATAGGTATCTAGCACCTTTAGGTGTAATGGGAAAAAGTTGATACAGAGGAGCAATTTATTTTGCACAGAAACGGCTTCACAGACCTTTTGTAATTCTTGGTCCTCAACCAACTGTTTAACAAGGCTCACTGCCCTGCTAAAATAATAGAGATAACAAGAACACCTCCAAAAATCCCAATGAACCTAGTAAACTAGTTATCCCCTTTTCCCAAAGGCCAGTAATCTCCAGAGTAACAGCCATTAATGACAAGGCCTCAGGTGGATTTAACTTAGTTCCTTCCTGTACATAGTCCTATTGATATTTATCACTAACTTAAATTTTCACATTTTTTCTTTTTTCTTCTTCTTCTTTCCCCCCCCCACATTTTTTCTTTATTAACCATTAATTTTTTGTTGTAATCTGAAGACAATTTTTTCAAACTGCCTTAACCCTGTCATTTACATGTATAAAAATTGTGTACACTTTAATACAATGAACTGTTGACAATGTCATTGTAGACAACGGTACACAATAGAATAGAAGGCAATTCTGCACAGCAGGACCGAGTTAGGACCATTTGAAAAAATTGTTCATCTTCAAATTAACACAATCAATTAATGGTTAATAGAGAAAAAATATCAAAGTATTAGATTGTAAGCCGTAGGCAGGGACCACGTCTATCTTATTGTTCTGTAAAGCACCAGGTACACAGCGCCAGGTACACAGCTGGCGCTGTACAAATGCTAATAAAGTACATATCTTATGGCATAATAATAATAATAAATATAGATAGAAAATCTTGAAATAATTCCCATGCTTTTGGGTGTTTACGTTTCATTGGAATGTATGTAGTTACAAAATTTTAAATTGTAATTATAATGATTTTTCATGTTTTTTGGAGTTTAGGTCAAAATTCATATTGTGAAATGTATTTGAAGAGGAAAGTTTTTTGTTTTGGAAACTGTTCTGCCTTTAATGATTTTTTAAACCGTAAGGTTTTTTTGGTTTGGTAAATATAGCATAAGGTCTTGTAAGGTCTGGCCTGAATTAAGGTCAAGTTAGCATGAGTGATGCTAAGTTAAAGACGATGGGATGTCAAGGCCCAAGGAAGGACATCCAAAGCGAGCAACCTATAACTAGCACAGGTCAATTGGAGGACAAATTCTACACCCACTCATGCCCCATGCTGACCTCCGAAGTCAGCTAGAAGCACCCTTTTGCAAGTACCATCTGCCCTCCAAGGAGAGCGCGCAGAGAGGTTTTCTTGGTGGCTGCCCTCAACTATGGAACTCCCTTCTCTTGGAGGTTCGTCTAAGCCTGAGTCTGCCCATTGTCTGGAGGCAATGCAAGATCTTCTTGTTTGGCTAACCATTTGGCAGGTGGGGGTAGGGTTAGGGATTGTGGGTTATTTATTTAATTGTATTTATATGCCACCCCCCATGCCTATGGCATCTCGGGGCAGCTTCCAGGTTAGGGGATTGTACCTGTTTTTACTTGGTTTTATTTGGGCATTTTTATATTTGGTTTTATTTTCTGTATATGTTTATGTATTGTAACCTCCCCTGAGCCTTAAAAGAGAATAGTTAGGATAAAAATATTAATATAATAAAGACTCGTGCTTTCCAGTAATCGATACCAATAATACATTTTGGAAGTCTAAGCATTTTCTTGCTTTGGGCTGCCCAAATCTTTTAGTCGGTGTAAGTTGCCTTGGAGCTAAAACTGGCTTTGATTTTGGCCTCCACAAATACTTGGCGAAATAACCGTACACAATTTCACCTTGGGTTACAAAACGAAGAGATCAACTAAGGCTGGTGAATACCCTAATGCAGTCACCACTGGACTCCCTTAATAGGTTTCTTGGCGACCACGGCTGAAGACATGACTCTACATTACATCGGACTAGACCAGGGGTGACCACAGTTCCCATTCCCTCAAAGAGCAAAGCGTCAAAATCTTCATATGGGCCAAGAGTCACAAGACACACACAAACATCTTCTGCTTCACAAATAGCTGGTGGAGCACATGCCCTGTGTCCCATCTTGGGACATTCTGAGAAGTGGTTGCCATTCAGCAGCTGAAACCTAGTGCAATGAAGTGAGACGCAGGTCCACTAATGGACTGTAGGGACCAGGACCAGGTCAGGCTGAGAAGTGTCCCCAAACTGCCCCAGAGCAACATGTGGCTCCCAAGCTAGTTTGTCCACCCCATGGGACAGTTCTCAAATCCAACATGGTAGCATGTAGGCTTATATTCTTTACTAAATTTAGCATGCTGCTGGAAAGCACCAGTATCAACCACAGCCCTGAACAGTACAGGACCTGGCTATAGTCAAGATCTGCTCCTGGAGCCTCACACTGATGGTTAGCAGATGGTTTCTGAGCACAGATGTTTGGGGATCCCACTATCACATCTTAAGTCAGCAGGAGAGCCTTTCCCTTTCCCCAAATCTGCCTGGCAAATAGCTGTTTGCTAATGGGCCTATCATCCAGAAACTTGTCCAAACCGGTTTTAAATCCAGATGTACTAGTAGCCTTAACCACATCTTCTGGCAACAAATTCCACAACTTAATGTGCGTTGAGTGAAAAACCCACTTTATTTTCTTGCAGCGGTAGGTGCAAGGAAGTTAAAGGCAGAACCGCTCTCCATTATAAACAGAGGACTGCTGAAGCCCTGATGTTGAGGAAAGTGCTTAAGCTACAGTTCTGAAAATGTATCCATGGCTTATATTTGTGGGGATCATCATATGTGCAAAGTTTGAAGAAGACCCAGCTAGAAAAAATAGTTAACTTTCAAAGTGAATTGGTTGTGGTCAAAATGCACAGCGCCCTGGCAATTTTGAATCATCGATATCTCTTCCTCCCTCGCCGAGCTGAGCCCCTAGATTTCATAGCCTTGGAGCGGGAGATCTAGATCAAGTGCTGGTATAGGGTGATAATGATCGGTGTAGCTAAAAACGAGTTATTAAAGCATTCAAAAATCAATTCTGTTGGTTGGTGCATGCGCAGCCGAGCAGCTGCTGCCCGCCCTTTGGGTGGTTAGAAAAAACAGCATAAGGAAAGTGTGCAGACTTTGCACACGGAGTCAAAAGTACAGAGTGAGGCCAGATGGTAATTGACACGAAACTGACTAGAGCTTAAAGTCTTTGTGACAGAGCTGGCTCCTAATAAAGTTATGAGATTTTAAAAAGCAGAGTCACATAAACTTTCCTTATGCTGTTTTTTGGCAGTCGGCGGCTGTTCGACCATGCATGCGCCAGCCAGCAGAACTGATTTTTTAATGGTTTAATAACTTTTTTTCGGCTGCACCAATCATTATCACGCTACACCACCACTTGATCTAGGTCTCGCGCGCCAAGGCCTCTGCTGCAGGTAGCAGACTCGCAGCAGGCCGCCATGCTCGTAAAGGAACAGCTACGCGTCTGCCACCTGTTTGCCTCCAGATTGCTTCTTGTTTACATCTGCGATCATCGCAGCCAGTTTGGCCTAGTGGAAAAGGTTCTTGACTTGCAACTGGAAGACCACTAGGTGACCTTGGGTAAGATACTGTCTCAGCAAGGGCCAAACATGAAGGCTAAAGAATGGGCACACTTTACTAGGGCCTGCATTGCCACCCCATTACCATGAAGAAGAAGAAGAAGAAACGGAGGCTAAACTGTAGATGCTTGGAGAATGTTTATGCAAACTTATTTCCCTTTACCTATGGGGTGTCCAGATCTTGTGGGATTTGCTGGAAGCAATCAGAATCAGAACAAGCAACATTGTTAACGGTGAGTTGCTGGCCCAGGCTCTCCTCTAGTCTAGTCTCATAAAAAATGGCAGGCTTTCTACTATTTATTATTAGCAAGCATTTATATAGCGCCAGCAATGTACTTGGTGCTTTACAAAGTAGGGGAATAGATGCGTTCCCTAGCCTAAGGCTTACAATCTGAGAGACCTGGGGGGGGAAGCGAGAGACACACAAAGGAAAGGGAACAGAGGGAGAGACAAGGGGTGTAGCTTTCACGAAGATGCAGGGTCCCAGGTGCATGCACTTGACTTGGTTACATCAAGAATGATGGCTGGCTGGTCCATGTGGTGAGGATACAAGTATACAAGACCTCAGGTAACAGATTGTACTGGATAGTAGGTTTATTCATTTATTTTGTCAAATTTATAGCCTGCTCCGTCCTGCTACCAGCAGCTCACAACATATCAAACATTAAAAGAGAATACATATAAATATCTATATATAGATAAAAACGTAAGACTCAGCAATATAAAAACACAGAAGTGGAGCTAGGAACCCTCCCCCCTTGCCCAACTCCCCCCGCCACCCGCATCACCCTCACCAAAAGTCAGGTGGAACAGCCAAGTCTTATGCGGTCTTCGGAAAGAGGGAAGGTAGCAAACCTCCAATGGGAGAAGTTCCACAGCCTCGGTGCGACCACCGAAAACACCGTCCCCATAGTCTCCACCCGAAAGACTCTGTCGACCTTGAGAAGGGCACTCCCAGCTAACTGCAGGGGTTGGTCTAGGGTCTGGAGAGTGCCACGGATCTGCAGGTAGGCAGGGACCAGGCCGTGAAGGGCTTTATAGGTCAAACACACCACCCTGAAATCAGGCCCAGAAGACTATAGGCAGCCAGTGCAAAGAACGGAGCGCCGGTGTAATGTGCTCATGACGACCCGTCCCCATAAAGAGATAGGCTGCCACGTTCTGCACCAGCTGCTGTCTCTACACCGTCACCAAGGATAGCCCCATGTAGAGCGGGTTGCAGTCGTCTAATCTTGAGGTGATGAAAGCATGGATGGTGGAGCCAGATGTACAGCCGAAGCCGTCGCACCAAACGTAATTGGTGGAACACGCTCCACACCACAGCCACCACATGGACATCCAGGTGGATGTGTGAATCGAGGAGCACCCCCAGACTGCAAACCTGAGGGAGCAGCAGGGGGGGGCAAATACCATCAATGACGGAGGCCACCACTCCATCAGCCCCTCCAACCAGCATCACCTCCACCTTGTTGGGATTCAGTTTCAGACAGCTTGTCCTCATTCAGTCCCTCACAGCCACCGGACACTGCATAAGCACCGAGACTGCCGGGCGTGGGACAGCTGAAAATGAAAATGTGGGGGTCATCAGCATACTGATGGCACCACACACCAAACCCTCTCCCGGCCTCACCCAAAGGCAGCATGTACACGTTGAACAGGAGGGGAAACATAATAGATTCTTGCAGACTCCACACAAGTTCCCAGGAAAATGACGAGGAATCCCCCAGCACCACCCGCTGAGTTCTCCCAGCCAGGAAGGAACGGAACCATTCAAGAACAGTTCCTCCCAGCCCGGCTCGGTCCTGCAAGCAAGTCACCAACATCACGTGGTCAACTGTATCAAATGCAGCCGACATCTAACAGGATCAAAAAAGGGTTGCCTGACCCTAATCCAACTCACTATGGAGGCCATCGACCAAAGCCACAACTGCAGTCTCGGTGACAAAACCCGGACTGCGAGGGGTCCGGAAAGCCAATATAGTCAAGATGCCCTTGAAGCTGCTGAACCACCACCCATTCAATAACCTTCCCTAGAGGCTGGCCAATAGCTGGGAAGGGAGTCAATGTCAAGTGATGGTTTCTTGAGCAGAGGCCGCACCAGTACTTCCTTGAAGCAGCTTGGCACTCTGCCGTCCCAAAAGGAAGGCATTGACCAACCCCACCAGCAACGGCCCCAGCGTCTCCCGGCTGGCCTTGACCAGCCAGAATGGGCACGCATCCAGTTCACAATAGGTAGCTCTAACAGCCCCAAGAACATCCCCCACATCAGCGGGTGACACCAACTGAAACTGATCCCATAAAACAGGACAAGGTGGGGCATCCATTACCTCTGGTTCTCCCATTGCAAACGTAGCGTTGAAGTCGTGCTGAATTAGAGTGATTTTATCCACAAAAATGTCGACCAACATGTCGCAGCAAGCACTGGAAGATGCCGGTGCCAGGTGGAGGGAGGCTGGACTGACCAGCGCCTTTACCACCCAGAAAAGCTCAGCTGGACGCAGCTTTGCGGACGCTATGGCACAAGAACGCTTAAGTCACCTTGCTGTTTGATTGATCAAGCATGAACTCACAAGAAAAATAGACTTTAGTGAGGTCGCTTATGACTAGGGACCTGAGTTCACTGCACCAAAAAAATCTTAAATTCTGCAACCAGTGAAGCCAAATTCTGCAAATTCACCACGAGTATTAACATTTGCATAATCAACTTTATTTGCATAATTAGGTAATAATTTATACATGCAAATTTTCTTACCAGCATGCTTTTTCAACAGGTTTGACACAGGATCACAACTTTGTTAATCAAACATCACTCAAATCCTCTGGAATTTCAGCACCTCAGAACTCGCCCTCTCATGTTAAAGCCCCAGACCTCTGTCACCAAAACATAGGGACCTAAGACCCCCACAATTCATCTCCCAGGGGGCATGGTCACACCTCCCTGAGACATGGCGGCTGCAGCAGCAGTTTTAGTTCGGGCTCAGGCAAGACTTGATATGATAAGGTCTATAAACTCATGAGTGGTGTGGAACATTGTAAACAGGGAACGGTTATTTACCCTCTCAACTACTACTAAAACTAGGGGACACGCCATGAAACTCACAGGTGGCAGAGTAAAAACAGGCAAAAGAAAGTATTTTTTCACTCAGCGTACAATTAGGTTGTGGAATTTACTGCCAGGGGAGGTGGTCAAGGCCAGCAGTATAGAGGAGTTTAAAATAGGTCTGGAGAAGTTTCTGGAGGATAGCTGCTAATGGAACTATTAGCCAGATAGGATTGGGGAACAAAACCCTTTACTGTTGGGAGCCTCGGGATGACCCACAGGGAATGGATAGCATGGTGACCTGTTGGGTGCTTCTCCCAGGCCCCCGTGACTGGCCACTGTCGGAGACAGGATGCTGGGTTCAATGGACCATTGGTCTGACCCAGTAGGGCACTTCTTAGGTTTATGCCTCCCGTAGACACCTCCCACTGCAGTTTCACTGCAATTTCAGCCTGGCACTGCAAGAATGGGCTGATTCTCCAAAAATCACTGCAAATTGCAGCAACGCAGTCACCACGGGTCCCTGCTTACGACTTTGCAATGAAGGCGGCTAGAAAAAATAAAGCTTTAAAGCAATATGGTCTTTTTATGTCATTTGAGAAATAAAAAGAATGGGGGGGGGCATATTACAAGTTTGTACCGGGCCCCGAGAAATGTTGCTTAGGCCCTGGTCTGAGCCCCGGTCTCCGCCTGTAAAATGGGAACGTATGTACCTAGTCTCTCCCCACGATCCCATCTCCTTTGTCTCCCCCTTTCTTGCCCATTCGAGGATTGCAAGCCTCTCAGGGCAGGGGTCTGTCTCCACTTACAAATGTCCAGCACCAGTCTTGTTGCTGGAGCTCGATAAGCAGTAAACAACAATGCAGTTGCAGGGGTACTCAAGCAGCAGGCCAACAGCTGTTACCTCTGTTAACATGGCGGGGTGAAGCAGGGCTGCCCAAGGCCGGCTTCCCCCTGCCAGAATCTGAGGGGTTCTGGATCCCTACTCCACCAGAGGCTCAGAATAGAAGGCTAGGGGTGTAGCTGGACTGGAACGGGCCCGGGTGCAGAAGAAGGACTGGGCCCCCTCGTCCTGCCCCCCATACGAGATCCACAATGCATGTAGAGTTTGTGTGTGGCAGCCGCGTCTATGGTAGCTAAGCCCCTGGAGTGGGGTGATCAAGAGCCCCACCAGAGCCCCGATTTACTCCACCTGAACCCTGCAGGATCTGGGGAGGACAGGCACTCCCAAAGATCAGTGGAATTGGCAGCAGGTGACTTCATTACCATCCTCACAACAACCGCGTTCCACCATCGAGCAGCTATAGATAGGCACAAAACGTTGGGCAGTCGCACTACGGACTGCCCGGTTAGGTGGCGTTACACACACAACGCCACAGTAGAAAAAGACCAAGGAGGATTTCCAAAGGGCTGCAAGGATCACAGAGCTAAGGCTTATTGCCTCCCGTGCCAGTGAAGTCCCTAAAGAGGAGACCGTGATTGATAGCAGTTCTCCTAGAGACCTGGGCTGCAATGGGCTTCAGCCACCATCCTCCTATATGTCTGCATGGGCCTTTCCAAGTTTGGCTCGTATCTTACTGTGCCTTCCTCAGGAGACTTCAAGGTGAAATAATAGTTTAATAAAAATACTTTATGTTTATTGTTCCACCCATCTTAAATTGACATAGGAACGATAAGCGCTTTGAGGTGCTTTCACCTATAAAGCTCTTCACAACCTTGCTCCCCGCTAACTCTCTATCCTTATCGCCCTCCATACTCCAGCCCGTGCACTTTGCTCCTCCTCTGCCCCTTCTCTCACCCTTCCACGTCTTCCCTGCTCCCCTAAGCGCCTTCGTCCCTTCTCACTTGCTGCCCCCCATGCCTGGAACTCCCTCCCTGTCCACATCCGCCTTGCCCCCTCCCTTCATACCTTCAAATCTCTCCTTAAAACTCACCTCTTTCGCTCTGCTCTGTCTGACTCTTTATCCTGCTGAGCCACTATTCCTATACCTACGATCGGTTTACCCTTATCCTTGCCACATGGACCTGCCTGCTGTCATTCTCATCGTAACCAAGCCAAGTACGTGCACTTGAGACCTCGCATCTTCATGAATGTTAGACCCCTTGTCTCTCCCTCTGTTCCCCTTCCTAAGTCTCTCCCCCAGCTCCTGTCTCTCAGATTGTAAGCCCTAGGGGCAGGGACCGTGTCTATTTTATTACTTTGTAAAGTGCCAGGTACACTGCTGGCACTATATAAATGTTTGTTAATAATAATAATAATAAATAATAATAATGGAAATGTAACCTAGTGCTACTGTAATTTCAAGTACTTTGTCATTACATCCTCCTCCTACAAAATGTTAATCTTCTCCAAAGTCGGAAAGGCATTCCAGGTCTCCCATACTAAATTAACAGCAGAAGTGTTCCTGCACTGTTTTTCTCTAACATCACAGATATTAGCGGTATCTATATGCTGGAGGCTTTATTAGGATTACTGAACAACTGGGCTTACAATCTAGATGAACAAGGCCGGGGGAGAAGACATGGATACATTCATGAATTGGAGAAACTGACGGTTAGAGCTTAAACCCCTGGCTACTAGGGATGGGATTTCAGATTCAAACAGAAGCTAATGATCTCAATGGCCAGTTCAGATTAATCCAACATTTCAGATTTTTCAGTTTCGGGTGATTTGAATCTTTAACATTGCAGTTTGTTCCCATGGACTTCCAAGGGGAAAAAATGCATGTGAAAACCCCAAAATAAATTTTTTTTAAAAATCCAAATCAAGATTCGAAATTACTAAAGAAGCAAAACTAAAAAATCCAAATCCGAAATTCCCCCTGGAGTCCGACCCCTACTGGCTACCGGTAGTGGAGAACGGTCAGCAGGAGATGAGTCACGTCTCCATGACCTGCACTTGTACTTCGCTTGAGCTACTGTAGCTGGCCACTGTTGGAGACAGGATGCTGGGCTCGATGCACCATGGGGGTCTGACCCTGTATGAAACTTCTTGTGGCCTTAGGTGCACATGCTTAGTTTAGTTACAGTGGCAGAAGAGAAACTCTGATGGACAGGACAGTAGAGGGGGTGAGGAGCTTGGGAAAGTCTGGCAAAAGAGGAAGGGTTTAGGAAGGATTTGAATGGAGCAGAACACGTGTGTTCTAGATGGAAGGATTTCCAGGACGTCGAGTTAAGGAAGGAGTTAAGTCACAGGAAGATGGAAAGCAATAGCATTTTCTCCTTAAGATTCCAATGAAACTCACCTCTGGCAAACAGAATTCAGGCACAGAATCCACAAATACATGGCCAGAACATTCTTTTACTTCCTGATGTAAGAGAAAAAAAAAAAAATCAAAGTCAAAACCAAACCATAAGAACAAACGACACAAAAATCCAAAGAAGGAGATACAAACAAAGCCCCCTTTTGAAGCAACAAGTTTTACCCCTTCGGATCTCTTCACTTATTACACTCCGGCCGCTTTTAGACAAGCGGCCAGGGAAGCACGTTCTTCAATGCACTGCTAGGAAAAGTCACGCGGGGTGCGTTTACACCCACCAGAAGTGGCCGCCCGCCATAGGAATTGGTGGCACGCACAGCCTCCCATAGCCTCTTTAAAGAGACACGTTCTGGAAACCCCGAGGTTTCCAGGACGTGTCTTCAAAAGAGGCTGCTTGCGTCACCGATCCCTATGGCAGGCGGCCACTTCTGGTGCATGTAAATGCACCCCGTGTGGCTTTTCCTAGTGGTGCGCTGAAGAACGCGCTTCTCTGGCCGTTCGTGTAAAATCAGCCTTAGTTTCCAGGTCCTTCAACTGATCTGTTCATCCCCAGTTTCAGGTTCTCTTTCCTGGTTCCGATGGACTCAGTAAATGTTTGATTTGAATGGCAGCAGGAGAAAGCTTTTAGTGCATAGAGTAGGCATGTTATATGCACCACCTGCCTCCCACCTCCTGAAAAAAGTTTTGCATTGCGTTTCCTATTAACAGTCATCCCCTTTGACTAGCCTAGGTCTCGGATCCACCAAGCAGCATTAGATGTTCTGATATTCAAACCTATCCTACCCTTGTGCAATAAGCTTTCTGAGCACTATCCAAGGTGCTGGTTTTGATGTACAAGAGCCGTAAATGGCTTGGGCGCCCAAGTATCTGAAAGACCATCCCGTCGCAGCCTCAGAGGTCAACCAGAAGCACCCTCTTACAGGTACCATCTGCCTGTGAAGCTCCTACAACAAGGGCACGAAGAGAGGCGTTCTCGGGGGCTACCCCACAATTATGGGACTCTTCCCCCTTTGGAAGTTAATCTAAGTTTGAACCTGCTCATCTTCTGGAAGTGCTGGTTACACGTCAGTCACTCATCGCCTCTTTTTGCAAATACTTCTATTTCCCATCCCAAAGTGAACGGTCTTGGCCACCCTCGGACTGAAGGCTGTAGGCTGAATCCAATACTTAATAATTACAGTGCACCTGCCAACTAATAACAAATGAGCAATTACGTCTAATGGCAGAAGTCTCCTAACCTCATCTCGAGGGAGTTGAGAATGATTACAGCCAGATCAGGGGTGAATTTCATTGTCTCTCCTACACTTAAATAGGTTTTATAACTTCATCCTGAATAATGCGACAAGGGGGTATGTCCACCTTACATTATAAAGCACCCCCACTTTGACCCTTGCCTCCTCCTTTTCCAGAGCTGATCAGAGCATTTGTCATTCTAAGCAGCCAGTACGGTCAATACAAGGGTTAGAGATGGTGCTTCTGAATTAACAGTAGACACCCGACTTCTGCTGACATGGCATTGGGCTGACTATTCTCTCAAAACTCTACAAT
The DNA here is from genome assembly GCA_003113815.1 of Sphenodon punctatus. Taxonomy (NCBI): domain Eukaryota; kingdom Metazoa; phylum Chordata; class Lepidosauria; order Sphenodontia; family Sphenodontidae; genus Sphenodon; species Sphenodon punctatus. Next base: position 2,985,942 of record QEPC01008369.1, on the reverse strand, counting down.
GCCAAGGAAGTCACAGCAATTCATCTAACAACATACAAGACAGTGAACACATCAGCTCGGATTTCCTTTGGACAGGCGGTGATAGATGGAGCAAATGGGACACAATCTGGTTCTTGTAGACATTCCAACTTTTACTGAAAGGCACGTGGTCTGGGAAGCAGCGCTAGGAAGTTAGGCAAGCTGCTGGATTTATTTTTTGTTCAATGGTTGACTTTCTGTATCATGGTCGGCAACTCGCACAAATCCATACTTTCCTGAATGGAACCAAATATTTTGGGTACTTATTGGTACCCGAATTGGTTTTCAGACAGGTACCCAAAATACTGTCAACTAGTATACCGGAATGCTGATTTTCATCCCAGATTTTGGGTACTTAAATTTAAAAAATAAAATAAAAATAAAAAAGTAGCCAAAATTCAGAGTTTGGCTCGATTAGTATTTGGATGCCCCAAATGGTACCCTAAAATATGGGTAAAACCCATGAGTACCAAATAGGTACCCATTTCATCTCTCCATAACACATGGCCGCATATTCCCAACATTCACATCCCAGGTATAACCAAGCCAGCCTGTTTTATATATAAAATGCAGCTGAAATAAGTACCTGCCAAACCTGCCGAATTTGAATGATCTGACCCGAAACGAACAGAGTAGTGAACATTGCCTGTCCGATCTTTGATCCATTACCCGTTTCCATATTTTCAGCTGGTTTGGTTCGTTCATTTCCAGTTTCCAGCCTTAGTTTCCACCGCTCATTTTCAGAGGTTCGTTGAGCATCTCCCAGAGGCGGTCTAAGACCTTTCTTTAGTTGAGGCATTTGGCAGGCAGGAATAGGGAATGGGGGTTTTGCTGGGGGTTTGGGGGAAAAGTACGAGTACTTAAGTCGCCCTGAGTCATCTGGGAAGGTCGGGGTAGAAATTTAAATAAAATAAAATAAATAGTTCCTGGAGAAAAAACGAACGGAATACCAGAAACGGATGAAACAAACCAAAATTGCAAAGAAATCGGTTGCTTGAATGTTTTAGCGACTGTCATTTGGGTCGACTACAGACGGCTCGAAATAACGTTTTAAATATCCAAAGCCTTTGAGAACATAGTTTTGCTGCTTGTTTCACCACTAAGGTAAACATCGGCATGCTCTTCGGACCTCTTGAAAGGCGTATAAAGCAGCAACTATTTCCTCCCCCAAGTTAGCTTGATTCTTTGAGGTCTCTTTGCCTTCATACCATATCGCCACCAGCCTGTTGACATCTTTTGTGACTGTTCTTCCCTATGTTTTTCTTGGTCTTTCAACTTTTCTTCTACCCCTTGGGCATCAGAGCTTTACGATCCTTGATCTTGCAATTGGGTCGCTCAACGCGAATGTCACAGGGGGCCTCTTGCTCAGCATAAGTAGGATTGCTACATTCCAGCTCCCCAGAGCTGGGTAGCCTAATTTGCATAATATGCCATTTTTTGCTACTTATGCAAATCAAAAGTGTGTCTTGATGAATGCTGGATGGGTCTCGGGAGTAAGTTGTAAGTATCTTCTGTGTATGCAGTGTGTCTGTAGGAATGCTCAGCTGAATGGATGATAAGGGTCTGTGTGTGCAGCGTGTGTCTGGATGAATGGGAGTGTGTGTGTAGTGTGGATAGATGGAGGAGAGCAAGTGTGTGTGTGCCTGGATAGGAGTAAGTGTGTGCAGTGTGTGTGCGCGCGAGAGAGATGGAGTGTGTGTGCCTGTATGCGAGTGAGGGACGGATGAATGAATAGATGGACATACTGACTGGACAGGGAATGCAAGATCAATTTCTAGCTTTTTTTAAGAGGGCAACACACAGATGAAGTGATAGTATCCAAAAGGAACGGCTGCAATCCTCAAATCACTTCCTCCAGAGGAGTCCCATTCCCTGGCAACAAGATATGCAAAGAGGTGGATTGCACAAACCTGATCCAATCCACATTCTCGCTTCAGTCCTTGGGGATTCTGGGTGCGCACAAGCGTCAGGCAGGAGCCTCCGCCCCTCGCCTGCAGTGCCAGACATGGGGCACGCATCAAGTGGACAACCCCTAACCCCTCCGTGCTAAGCCAAAGCGAGACCAGCGAAGGACAAAGAGTAGCTCTGACCTGCTTTGCTTTAGTCCCTCTGGTCAGACCGTGGGATGCTAGAGGGGTGATCAGAGAGAGGACTCCTGGCAGAAGCCACCCTCCTCTCAGAACGCAGCAAAATCTCTATCCCCCCACCCCTGCAAAGAGAGCCAGGTGCTTCAGAGACAAGCACAGCCCTAAGCGTTGCCAGGCAGTGACCAGGAAAAGGTGGGGCCTTAATTTCGGTCTCTTGCACCCCAGGTTCAGGGCAACACATGTCCAGCCGCCTCCGTTTTTACATAATGAGTCGTGGGACGTTTTGAGGGATCAGGGCAGGCACCGCGCACCTCCTTTGCCCTGATGGAGAGTGGCTTTTCCCCACTGGCCTCCCCTGAAGCCCCCTTGCTTCCTGTTTGGGGGTGTGTGGTGGGCTGCAGTGCCTTGCTCCGCTGAAGGTGCAAACAGTGCAGCCCATCCTCCTGGCAACTGCCCTTTGAGCCCACCTCCTTGGCTCTGTTAGCCAGTGTTTCTTTCACGCGGTCGGCTTTCAAATTCCCTTCAGCACCTTCTCCTGCAGCGGATCGTGGAGAGTCTCGGCCAAGACAAAGCCGCTGGCAGAAGAGGAGCCGCCACTCTGCAAAGGAAGGAAGGAGCCCTCTCTCTTTCCCTCCCTCCTCTAAGCACAACGTGGCCTGGGTTTCCTTCACACTCTCCGCTTCCAAATTCTCTTCAGCACCTTTGCTTGGAGGCGAGCAGTACTGAGCCCAGGGCAAACCTGAGCAGCCTGCAGCCCAGACACATCGTACTAAGAGGAGGGAGAGAGAGAGAGAGGGAGGGTTCATTGCTTTCCTTCTGCTACTTTAGTCGCTGTCCGGGCCTCAGAGCTCAACCGCTTGCAAAACGGCTGGCGGCTGCTCCTCCCCGCTTCAGGAGGGAGACGCATTGTTAGAGCTGGGACCCGACCAAGTCTCCTTGCCTCTCCCAGCACTTGGAAGGGTAGCCACATGCCTGCTGCAGCGAGACAGGCTTTTTGCCAGCTTTTGCTCAGCGAGCTGGAGGTGCCGGTGGCTGGCGGAGGCTTTACACAGGGCTTGGAGGCCCAGCTAGCAAGACGAGGCTGGGCCTAGACCCTCTCAGACTGCACGCCGCGGCTGGCCGCGCCACCGGCTCCACGGACAGATGGGACAGCCGGCCTGTTGGTCTCTCTCGTCGTCTGCCTCCTCCTGCCTCAGCCTGCCTCTTCTTCTCGGCGACGAATCTGTCGACGGTCGGATCACGGCGACTTGACTCCTCGCTGTTGCGTTCCGCCCCTCGTGCCTCTGACATGTTAAGAGGCAGCCCTGCCCCCAACCCACCATGTGGTGACCCCGTGCTACCGGGGTAGGGGGACAAGATGCACACACGTTCACCCTGCCACTGGGGAGCGAGGTCAGAGCAAGGAGCGACCGGAGAAGAATGCCCGTCAGGATAGTGTTTGGGCTCTCACCTCTAATTAAAGAGAACGAGCCCCTATCATCATAGGGCGCTGCTGACCATGAACCCAAGGCTGCCCCACACACGCTCGCACACTCAGCACACCCACGGGGCTTGGGGAATTCACCCTTGGGGGTGCAGGGCCCCAGGAGAGGGGAAGCGGGGCACTCACCTCCGAAGCTTAGGACACCAATACAAGGAAGGGCAGGGCACTCACTCTCTCACGTAATCCACTCTCACCGTCACACGTTCGGGGAATTGCAGGGTCTCAACGAGGGTTCACACACACGGGCAAGTTCAGGCACACAGTCAATTTCCGCTCGTACTCCACACAGAAGGGCCGGTTTCAGTTAATCACCAGCGCCGTTCCCCAGGCGGCGCTGGTTCTTATAGCCCAAGCCCCGCCCTTGTACGCGCCCGCAGCCGCTCTGAGCGGCGCTGCGGGGGCGGGGGAATTGCTACACGTTGCTTCCCTGGCGGGGGCGTGGCCTCCGCCCGGCGTTCCCTCGCTGTTGCTAATGGCGGTTGTAGGGGCGTTCCCTGCAGGGCCGGGACCCGCCCCTCCTGACTCCTTGTCCTTGGGGGCGTGGCTACTGCTCCTGGCCCCGCCGTCACTATTTGCGGGGGGCGTGAGGCAACCTCTGGCGGCACCGGGGAATCCCCTGCCTGCTGGGTTCCCTCTGGAGCGGTGGTGTCCGGGCAAGGCCCTTGTGCAGCGGCCGGAGGGGAACCCAAAGGAATTCTTTGCCCCTGCGGGCTACAAGGTTGGGCCGGGGGCTGTTTCGGGGGCCCCAATCCTCGGTCACCCCGTGTGTCACGTGCACCCCTGACACCCCGCCCCCAGCAGCACGTTACTCATGCAGGTCATCCGGGTGCAGTTGTAGCAGCCTGCCCTGGTTCAGGCAGGGCAAGGGTAAGATTCCAGCCCAGCTACTGCTTCAAACGGGCACCGGTTGGAATGCCCACATTGTGGGTCAAACCCGGCCAACTGGGTAATATGGCAACCACAGGCGTAAGTCTTGTCAGGATCAGGGCCCAAGTAAACCAAAGTCCCGGGGAATTATGCTCAAATGCACTTTAATAAAGTTATATACAGCTCTCTACACCTCAATACAGTTCCCAGGTTCAAGCCCTCTTTGATTTGCCCCATCTCCAGAGCTCCCAGCTCTTCCAGTGTTCCTAGCCAATGTTCCCTCTTAGGGTTAACTCTGGCTCTATCTCAGGACCTCATTATTCAGCTCCTCTCAGGAACTCACAGCTATTCACAGGTCCTAGCTAGCCCTCAGCCAGCTCTGTTTTCAACTGATCACGCTCACTGGTTCCACACAACATGCTTCCTTCCTAGCTCCGCCACTTCCTTTATAGTCTGAGCCACGCCCCAAACTTACCAACTTCCTGTCAGCAGCCATCTTGGCTACTTGGGAGTGGCCATTTTGGCTCCTCGGTTCCTGTGACACCACTCTGCCACAGAGACCCAACCACGTCAGAATTCTCTTAGCCATCCTACATGACACCTCATGTTGTTGAATGCATTGTCTAACATCCTTATTCTTCCCATGATCTTGCCACTTGACATTGCATGTTCTTCTCGAGCATCTTGGATCAAACTCGGTTGAGTCTTCTCCTATGTTCTACTTGCATGCACTGTGTTTTTGAGCCATAAATTCAGCCTATTCTACTGATAAACGTACTCCTACTGTTTTTGTTGTGAAGGGCAGGCTTGGATCCTGCCACATGAAAACACCTAAGTCAAGTTCCGATTACAAAATCTCTGTAATGGAGGACATAAGTAGTTGGGGGAGGGGGATGGAAATCAGAGTTCTCAGATAGCGTCAGCAGAGCTGGCAGCTATAAGAGTCATCTATTGACTTACAAGCTGTGGAAGTTTGAGCTAGGCATCTAATGAAAAATGAGAGGGGAAAGAAACATGACATATTGAGTAAATTCCAGGCCCGGGAATCAGGGGATATGGATTGTACATCCAGCCCTGCTTCAGCCTTCTTGTGCAATCTTAGGTTAATCATTTCACCTCTGTCAGACCCACCCACACCCCACCAATGTTTAAGATGGGGATACTTTCCTCTATTATACGAGGACGAGGCTTAATTGATTAGCATTGATACATTTCTTTGGGATGGTTGGCTAGACGATCCTATAAATAGAGACAGCCAAAATTCCCAATCCCAAGAGCCATGTTCTTGGATCTATGAAGAGTTTCGTACCACAAGACACGCACACAAAAAAAACTTCCTTGCTTTGTGAGCTGCTGGTGGAGCCAGCTCTTTGCAATCCTGGCTGCTGAGATTCTGAGAAGCAGCTGCAACAGGGCAAAACCCAGGATTATTAAGGGCACTTTCACACCTGTGGGCAAGTGTCATAAAAGGTTCAGCAGAAAAGACGCGCCTGATTTGCATGCGTGTCTTTCAGGAGGACAGAATGCAGAGACACGCGGTTCTGTGCGCTTGCAAACACGATTGACCGAGCTGGATTTTGCAGCTCAGTTGACTGCCTTCTCCCGAACTTCTCATGACGCTTGCCCGCAGGTGTGAAAGTGCCCTAAGGGAGTTCAGGGCTCAAGATCAGCCCTTTCCAATAGCTGCAGTCTAGCCATTCTTGCCTTTAAATAATCAAGTAAGGAATGCGCTTACATAGATGGGGCTTGGCAGTTGCATCGGTGTTTAGATTTTAAAAGTGCGTCTTAAAACCAGTTCTCTTTATCTACTAAAATTTATACCCTCACCCTTCCCTGAAGGCTCAGGGGGAGCTTACAGAAATGAAAACACAAAATAATAATAATAAATAAAATCAGATCTAGTGTTCAGAGTTCGTAAGGTGAAAACTTCCTTTTTCGCCAAAGACATCTCTAAAGCTAATGCTAAGCACAGAATATATTATATTCACAAGGGGTCAGAACTGAAGTATTGTCATGCGTCTAGCCAGGTCAGGTGGTTTTGTGCACAGCAAGGAAATTAGACAGTTCCGTACGTTACCTTGTCCAGGAAAGTGTTTCCATCTTTTGAGACCCAGCCGGGGAGATTCGATAACCTGGGACTGGAGGGGGAAATGGGCATAAATGTTAAATCATTAGATATAATTCTTCCTTTTCTTTAAAAGAAACCAGTGACTTTATGCTTCAAAGATGATATAGCCCTTGTGATTAATTTAAAAAAAATATATACATGATTTCACCGTTTTTAAATGCTTGTAGAAGTAAAACATAATTCTTAGTTGGGGCACCCATACACAAAAGGAACAAATAAAGGAGAAGGATTTTTGGTATAGCCCAAAACTTTATTAATTAATTATTATTATTATGAGCATTTATATAGCGCCAGCAACGTACCTGGCATTCTACAAAGAATAAGATAGACGCGGTCCCTGCCCGAGAGCTTACAATCTAAAGACAGGGGGAGGGGAGACAGGGAAGGGGGACCAGAGAGAGAGACAAGGGATGCAAAATTCATGAGGATGTGAGAGCTCAGGTACACGTTCTTGGCTTGGTTACAGCACATTGGGAGTTTGCAGATAACAGGTGGGGGATAATCCTGGGTGGGGATGATTAGCAGGAGTTCGGAAGGGTGGAGCAGAAGAGGTGGGTTTTGAGGAGGGACCTGAAGGTGTGGAGGGTGGGGGCCAGGCGGACGAGGGCAGGGAGGGAGAAGGGACGAAGGTGGCTGGGGGAGCAGGGGAGGTGTGGGAGGGTGAGCAAGGGGATGGAGGAGGAGCGGCGGGCTCAAGCAGGGGTTTGGAGGGAGATCAGGGCAAAGAGATGGGTGGGAGCGAGGTTGTGAAGGCCTTTGTAGGTAAATATGAGGAGCTTGTGCAGAATGCGCTCAGGAAGAGGGAGCCAGCGGGGAGAGGAGAGGCTGCACATGGTCAAAGTGTTACCTTATAAATCAAATGCAAAAGTAGAAGATGGGGGGATACCTGGCTTGGCAATGGCACCGTGTAAACAAGATTTAGGGATTGATTTTGATCACAAATTAAATGCGACTCACATGGCTGCGGCTAATGCTCTTAATGCAGCATAAAATGTTGTTTCCAAGTCAGAAACACCAATCATTCCACTCTACTCAGACCTCCCCTGGACTATTGTATCACGTTTGGGGGCGTCTCACTTTAAGAGGAAGATGGACAAATCGGACCGGGTTCAGAGAAGGGCGACGATGAGGATAAAGGGTTCGGAAAGCAAGTCTTATGAGGAAAGGCTGGACGAGAAGATGAAGGGGAAGCGGGACATCTTCAAATGTATAAAGGGAACGCCACAAAGACGAGGACAAGGAACTGTTCTGCACGGCTACGGAGGACAGGGCTAGAAACAATGGGCTCAAGTTACAGGAAGGGAGGTTTCGGTTAAAGATAAGGGAAGACATCCTAACAGCAAGAGCTGTGCGGCAATAAAATAAGTTGCCTAGGGAGGCTGTAGGTTTTTAAAAAGATGCTGGAAAGCCATGGTTTGTAGCGGTAGCCATCTTGCATCCAAGCAGGGGGATAGATGAGATGATCTTTGAGATAGTATCCCAGAGTTGGAAGGTATTGTTATTTTCAAGAGTGGTGAGCACAGACCTCACTCACCTCCCTCTTAAATCAGTGGGAAAATTCCCATTCATTTCAACAAGAGACAGATTAAGGCAAGACTAAGTGCTTTGGCATCCTTGAACTGTGTACACAGAGCTCCGCAGAAACACAAGACAACTCTGGGGTGAAAGATGCCAACCAAGCAACTGCAATATTTCAGCCAAGGAGGGAGAAAGAAGCGCAAGGGGATTATTATCTACCAAAAGTTTCCTTTCCCTCCTGCCGTGTTCCGCTGCGACCCCTTAGGTCAGCCGGGGCCGCCCTCCTGCAAGTTCCGTCACTTCACCAAGTCCGTACAGCAAGATGTTCTCGGCGGCTGCGCCAGCGCTTTAGAATTCCCTTCCCTAGGAGATTCACCAAAGCCCAAGCATTTTCTGGAAGCAATGCAAGACTTTGGGTGCTTTCCCGACATTAAAAAACGCACCGTTTGCCTTCGTGAGAAACTCCGGGGAGGCAAACGCCACGCGGCTTTTGTCATGTGGGAAAACAAAGCCATGTGGCTTTGGCATCTATCGCATGGAGGATGCAGAGCTCGATTTTCCAGCTCTACAACCTCCGCATGACTGACGCCAAAGGCTTTTTGTTTTCCCATGTGATAAAAGCCGCGCAGCATTTGCCTCCTCGAGGCAAACAGTGTCCTTTTTGTAACGTCGGAAAGCACCCTTTGTTTGGCCAGACTTTTAGCAGGCAGGCATACGGTTCAGGAATGACTTTAATGGGAATTTTATATAGCAGATATTTTTTGTTAGTTTTTAAAAAAATATTTTAACATATGCCCGTTTTTATTTTAAGACGCAAGACACCCTAAACCTACAAGGGAGGGTGGGTAAAACAGTCCAAATGAACAAATAAAAGAGGATGCTTCAAAGAGGAAATAAGGACTCCGTTTAAGATCGTGCTTGGATAACCCCACACCAAATAAGACTACATAGCATTCCGTTTACTAGCCAAACAGAGAAGGCTAGGTGGACACTGCTGGGGTTGGAGCCTATGTATCAAACTGGAAGCTTCGAGAACACGATGCTACCGCCGAGGTGGGGAACCTTTCCCATCCCGCAGGCCACTTTGAGAATTTACTACAAGTTCTATGGGCCAGATAGGAGTTGTGGGCTCAGGATGGGAGAAGGAAGAAGAGGGTCCAGCTCATGGATCCATGCCATGGATCTATCCCCCGAGCGCACGTCCTCATCTCTACCGCCTTCTCTTGAGCTCACGCTCAGTACTTGAGAGTAGACACTGGTTCCGCAAGCCAGATCTAGGAGCTAGAAAGGGGCCAAATGAAGATCAGCTGCAGGACGGATTTGGCCCTCAGACCACAGATTATTAGTGGCTAGGACCCAAGGGGGGATTTTACACGGGACACCCCCATGCATGGACACCCGCCCCCTACGTGAGAGAGGTCTCGTTTGACTACGGTGCACGGGGGTGCGCGCTCCCGTGACCCATGTGCCACCCGCCTTACCAGAAAAATCCAGAGTGGCCCCGTATAGGAACGGGGTGGACAACGAGTGGACAGGGTGGCCAGACGTGGGGCCACTCCTGTGAAGCGCCCTGCACCCTAGCAACTGCGGACCCCGCCCATCTCGTGTAAACACACCCTAGGCTCAGAGAGGACCTGGGTTCAATTTCAAGCTCAGCCACAGACTCCTCATGCAACCTTGTTCATAGCAATAATAATAATAATAATAGTTATTTAATCCACGCTCTGCCGCAGTTCCCCTTTGTGTCTTTTCGTGGCGAGGATACAAATTTTTTTTTTAAATTAATAACGGTAAGGTATTGAGACACCACAGTGCAGGGAAGGGGAAAGAATAGGATGCTTTACCAGAAGTCACAAAGTAACACAAATCTCATAGATGTGGTTTTGACATTGGAATGGCGTGATTGATTAACCCTAAATAGTTAAAACCGTCACATAAATAACAGAAGTGTGTCACTCTTCTAGGCAGGAAAAGGGCAAGAGCTGCCCTGTGCATTCATCTTACCTCCTTGCAAATGGCTGTGTTACAGGAAAGAAAGTTTTGGTTTATCGCAGAACAGAGGTACCTTCGGAGGTCATCTAGTCCACCCCCCTGCTCCACTGCAGAAAATATCCTCTGTCTACAACATCACAGACAGATGCTTGGATGAAAACCTCCAAGGAAGGAGATTCCACAACTCTCATGGGCAACTTATTCCATTGCCCGATAGTTCTTACATTTAGGAAGCTTTTTAAAAATATTTAACAGATATCTACAGGGTGACCATTTATTCATCTGCCCATTTTGCATTGATCGCAGCCGTCAGATGAACAAATGATCACCCTATACACACTGCTGCCATTTAAGCCCAGAGATTTGAACCCTGGTCTTCCAAATCCAACACTTTATTCACTCTGCTACAATATAAGCACACTATAAACGGGCTTATACTAGGTCTGCCTAAGCCTGAACCTGTTTGTTTCCAGAGAAGATGCAAGACCTTTTTGTTTGGCCAGGCATTTGGCTGGCAGGGATAGGGTTCAGTGGGATTGGGTCGAGGGGCTTGGGGAGAAGGATTGGTGGGGGTAAAAGGTGGGATGATGGGGCTTTTAATGTACTGTATTTTATATTTGGATTTTTAAATTTTGATGTTGTGATCTGCTCTGAGTGTTTGGAACAAGGCAGGTTAAAAATAAATAACACAAAACAAGTCAAGAATAGACTTGTGCATCTCTCTGCACACAAGAAAGAGGTATTCTTTGACAAACTCTCACTACAGAGGATTTGTGCACAACTGGTGATGCAACAGGCTGGTGAAAACAGAGCAAGCCAACAGGAGTACGCAGAACTCTAACCCCCTGCGGTTGTGCGTACAGGACGGGGGATTCCCGTGTCCCCCTAAGAAACATGGTTCCTGCATTTGGACCAGGTTAAATGTCTCCACATCTAGTCAAAAAGGTACCAAATACAATACCAAGTCTTCATGCGTGTGATCTTCGATTTAGCCTTTCATGAGAAGGAAAATACATCTGTAATTGGTACAAGGAGTTCTTAAACAGGCAACAGTGAACACCCCCATTTTTGCTAGTCACGGTCTTATCTACTTATATTGCTCCCATTGCTTTGAACAGCTCAATCTTTTTATTGTATCTTTTGTGGTAATGCCTAGGAACGCAGGACGCAGGCTAGCGGCTTGTTGCGCTTGGCACTGTCGACAACAGGACGACAGCCCTTAATCCAAAAGGGCCAACAATGTAAGAGGGGTGGGGAGCCTCAGATGGGATTTATTGGGCCCCTTTGCAGTTCCTGGATGCAGCTCCTACCCTTAAGCATTGAAAGAGCAAGCTCAGAGGAAGGGAGCAGAGGTGAGGACACGTAGCAAGAGTAGGAGGATCCAGATCATGGATGCATCCCCCTCTTCCTTTCCCCACCCGGAACATGCCCCTTAAGCATCGCTACCCCCAATTTCTATGCAGCCCTTGGAGCTTGTGCTAATTTTCAAAGTGGCCCCTGGGAGGAAAACGTTTCCCCGACCCTCCTCTAAGACACAGAACACAAGGCAAATAGAGAAGCACAAGGAAACAACAACTGCCCCAAGAAAAGGAACGGAAGCCAGAGGAAGCAGTTTTACCTACACCTGGAATCCTCTGACTTTCTGGACTTCTTTCAAAATCTGGCTTTCCTCCTAATGGTCCTTCAGCAAAGCTCTCAAGTCAATACTCTTAACCTTTGATGCTGGGTAAAAATGCTAAAAATCATGCAAGTTCCATTTCTTAAGAGCAACTGAGGCCCGTAAGCCTCATTTGGCTTTCAACACAACTTAGGTCACCAAGTACTTTTTTTAAAAAATGGCAGGACGCGCCAAACTAATGTGTTTCCCCCCTCTCCAAACAGTGCCAGATATTAGTGTTGGGCAATGGTTCTAAACCCATACCGTCAAGCAGAACATCCCTACCGCCTTCCAACAATGCCAAATTCGGCATCTGAAACCGAAATTCCCAGTGTGCTCGAGGGGTGCCCGTGGCACCTCTCCACTATAGAAGGGAAGAGTGGTGGGGTCAGGATATCACAGGGGCATCTGGGATAGAAAAATCAGCTATAGCTTTCTGGTCACCATTAGGGCTGACACTTGATCTCCTCGAGAATATCGTTGTGAACTGGGCTCTCGGCAAGATTTTTCCCAATCGAGAATGAGTTGAGAATCAACTGTTCAACACCGTTCTTGAGAAGATCATCAAGGAATTATAAAACAAAAAAACCCACAGCGCCTTCACAAAATGGCCACCGCAGTTTCCATTTTTTTTGGGGTGGGGGTGGGGAACTGGCCACACGTGTGAAGATCCGCCGCAGTGACCATTTGCACATGCATGGTTTTGTTTTTAAAGAGATATCTTGCCAGATTTCGTGCTGGGGTTGTAGATCTCCGTGCCTGGCACGAAATCCTCACAAGATTCTCGTGAGGAAAATAAATAAATCTTGTTTTACCCGTAGTCACCATGGAGTGAAGTTTATCTGAGAATTTTGACCTATAAAAGGCCCTAACCGGCCTGGGCCACCCCCATCTAGAAAGGACCACCTTCCTCCTTGCGTCCCTCTGCAGCCCCTAAGATCAGCCGAGAGTGCCCATATAACCTGGGCACGCCGAGAGGCATTCTCGGTGGCTGCTTCATGGTTCCGCAACTCCCTCCTCCTGGAGGTTTGCCTGAGCCCTAGTCAGAGTGTCTTCCGGAGGCAGCGCAAGACCTATTTATTAGGCCAGGCGGGTGCAGATCCTGGGGTGGGGAGACCGATAGCTATTTTATGGACGTGTATGGGTTTTATTTCTATGTTATGTCTTACAATGTTCTCCGTTCCTTCAACCTTTTCTCATAGGACTGGGTTTCCAAACACCTGATCCTAGTTTCTTGTGACTTGGAAACTGTGCTTCTGTTAATGCAGTGTACAATTGCATTAGCCTGTTTCGCAGCTGCATCACACCGCTGACTCGTGTTCAGTTTGTGATCAGTCACAGTCCCCAGGTCCTTGTCACATGTATTGCTGCCAAGCCAGGTATCCCCCATTCTGTATTTGTTCATTTGGTTTTTCCTTACCTAAATGCAGAACGTCACATTTATCTCTGTTGAATTTCATTTTGTTAGTTTCCTGCCCAGTTTTCCAACCTATGCGGATCACTTTGAATTTTATTTCCCTTTTCTAAAAAGGTGTTAACTATCCCTCCTAGTTTTGGGTTATCTGTAAATTTGATAAGCATTCCCTCTGCTCCCTCATCCAAGTCAATAATAAAGACCTTGACCAGTACAGGGCCTAGCACAGAGTCCTGAGGAACCCCGCTTGACACCTCCCTCCATAGCTGTTAAATCCGTTCCCTACCCTTATTTCTATTTTTCCTAACCCTGTTTTGAGGTTTTAAAGTGTGTGTTGTTTTTAAAAATTGTTTTATTTTTATGAATGTTTTTACGGAACTGTACGTCGCCCCGGGATGCCGTAGGCATATGGGGCGACTAATAAATGTTTAAAATAAAATAAATAAATTCCATTTAAACCACCAGGGAGCAGGAGTTAATACAAATAAAACAGAAGTGAGGATCTGGGTTGTCTTCCTAGCTCTCCTCCTCCTTAGGGCACTCTAGACGAGCCACGCAGTTAAATGCTCCAATTGTTTAAACACCTTTAACACTGGCTAAATCACATTAAAGTGATTGGGACTTCCACATAAGGCAAAGGCCCATACCAAATCAACTTGGAAGATCACTCTCTGTTATGTCCTGGATCCCTTGTATGTTAACATATGGGATAACATTTATGGTTTGGAGAGCAGCAGCTAAGGAGAGCTAAGCTTGCATCAAGAGGCAGGATGGTCTAGTGGGCATGATTGTGGATCGAGCTAGGTTCTGTTCCCAGCCTGGGTGCCATCTTGATGGGCGATCTTAGATTATTGAGCAACCTTAACCTGACTCTGAGCATTTTCTGATGGCCGCAGAAGACGTTCTGTTTGGTCAAGGGTTTAGCAGACAGGGATAGAGTTCCAAGAGGATCTGAAATGGTTTTATTGGATTTCTGTCTATGTCTGAGTGTACGTTATTGTGTTGTAGCCTGCTCCGAGCCCATGGGATGGATGGCACAAAAGATTAAGTAAACGAATAAATAAACTTTCCTTCAGACAGACGAAACGTCCTAGATGAGAACTAGCTACCGTTCTCTTTGCCATTAGTTCAGTCTCTGATGAAGAGCTCGAAGAGAGGGTGGCTAAAAACAGTGCTTGCTCAGATCCCTGCTCTCTGGATCAGTTACCCATTTATCTCATCTCGCACAGAGCAGCCAGAAAGATGACAGATATGCAACCTCACTTGTGTTGAGCAGTTGCAGCAATAAGTTACTGAAGCTTAGAATAAATTATCTGGAAAAACCAATCAATAAATCCATTAAACGTCTTCCATCTACTGAGCCAAAGGACATTACTTTGATAAAGGGAATTTTTAAGTGAACCAAGTCTATTTATGATATCGGAACGATGCTGCTGGTTTGTACCCACCCTCCCCAACACACCATTTCCAAAGCAAAGCTCCCCCAGATACAGCCTGAAATACAAACAGGCTGAATGTTTACCAGCTGCAGATCGTACCTCTGGACCAGCGGCAGAGGGAGGAAATCGAGGGTCGATGTCATGTCCAGGCCGCAGTCCAACATGATGGTGGTGGATTTGAATTTGAGCACGTTGCATGGTAATGTGGGATGTCCCGACAAACAGTACTGGAAGGACAAGTAAAGAAGGAAAAAGTTGAATGAGTTCATACAATTGGTTTCTTACCTACGTCCCAACATTCCAGGTAGCAAAAGAAGGAGCCTCGGCCAATAAGCTCTGCCTCCCCCCAACAAATAAGCTTCACCCTCTCTCACACCTCCCCACATTCCAAATTCATAAAGAAGCTCTCCTGCTTATCTTTTTTTCTTTAGTTTCTTGTCATTCCATTATCTCCTCATTGTCCTCTCGAAGGCTTTTCCCAACAGGCAGCCAAGAAAGAGGCATCCCAGGCTTGAATATTGGTCTGTCTCTTTTGAAAAAGGGACTTCGACCCCGTGAAAGAGGGACAGTGGGATCCAGCACCCAAGAAGGGACTGTTGGGAAGAATGCTTTTAAGGGGGGGGGGGGGGGGAAATGGCACAGCTCTCAAAAGGCCATCTCAGTACTCGGTCCTGAGAAAATATAATCCAGCAGATGGGGGAGGGTTGGCTACAATCCTAGCCCTACTGAATTCAGTAGGAATCATAGAGTCAGAGTTGGAAATGAACTCAAAGGTCATCTAGTCCAACCCCTTAATCAATGCAGGAAATCCAGCATCCCTGACCGATGGCCACCCAGCCTCTGCCTAAAAACGTCCAGCAAAGGAGAGCCCACCACAGCCTTAGGCAGTGTCTGTTCCACTGTCAAACAGCTCTTACTGTTAGGAAGTTCTGCCTAATATTTAGCTGAAATCGGCTTTCTTGTAGTTGGAGGCCATTGGTTCTAGTCCTGTCCTCAGGTGCAACAGACAACAAGTCTGCTCCATCTTCTCTGCGACAGGCCTTCAGGTAGTGGAAAACTGCTATCATGACTCCCCTTAGTCTTCTCTTCTCTAGACTAAACATACCCAGCTCATTCAACCTTTCCTCATAGGACTTGGTTTCCAGACCCCTGACCATCTTCATCGCTGTCCTCCAAACCCGTTCCAATTAGTCAATGGCCTTAAATTGGGGTGCCCAGAACTGGACAAAGTACTCCAGATGAGGTCTGACAAGCGCGGAATAGACTGGAACTATTACTTCTCGTGACTTGGAAACGATGCTCCTGTTAATGCAGCCTAAAACTGCATTCACCTTTTTAGCAGCTGCATCACACGGTTGACTCATCTTCCACTTGTGATTAACTACAGCCCCAAGATCCTTTTCATGTGCATCGCTGACAAACCAGTTATCACCCATCCTTTACTTGTGCATTTGATTTTTCTTACCTAAATGCAGAACTTTACAGTTATCTCTGTTGAATTTCATTGTGTTAGTTTTTGGTCCAGCTTTCCATCCTGTCAAGATCAATTTGAATCTTGTTTCTCTCTTTGAAAGGTGTTAGCTATCCCTCCCATTTTGTGTCATCTGCAAATTTGATAAACATCCCCTCTACTCCTTCATCCAAGTCATTAATAAAGATGTTGACCAGTACAGGCACCCCCCCTCAATACCTCCCTCCAGATTGATGGGGAGCCATTTATGAGCACTCCAAGTACGGTTCTTCAACCAGCTGTAATCTACCTAATGGAGTAACCAAGCCAAGTACGTGCACTTGAGATCTCGCATCTTCATGAATGTTAGACCCCTTGTCTCTCCCTCTGTTCCCCTTCCTATGTCTCTCCCCCAGCTCCTGTCTCTCAGATTGTAAGCCCTAGGGGCAGGGACCGTGTCTATTTTATTACTTTGTAAAGTGCCAGGTACACTGCTGGCGCTATATAAATGTTTGTTAATCATAATAATAATAATATTTTACCAGCTTGTCAAGAAGGATATCACGGGGGATTTTGTCAGATGCTTTGCTGAAAACAAGATATACTACATCCATGGCATTCCCATGGTCTATTAAACTAGTAACTTGATCAAAAAATAAAATAAGATTAGTCTGGCATGACTTGTTCTTGACAAACCCATGTTGGCTCCTAGTAATCACAGCACTGTTTTCTAAATGCTTACAGATTGACTGTTTTCTAATCTGTTCTAGAGTCTTTACAGGTGTTGATGTCAGGCTGACCAGTCTGTAGTTCCCGTTTTGAAGAAAAGGGGGGAAAAGGACTTCAGTGGGATTGACTTCAATGGGATGAAGATTGCACCCATTGTGCAGGTCAGCAATTCCCAATGGGTGTGCTAAGGCACACCCAAAAGCAGCACCAATGAGCCTCAAAAAAATGATACTTTTCTTTTTTTATTTTAAACATTTATAATATATATTCTATACACACACACACACACACACACACACACACACACACACACACACACAGAGAGAGCTTTTTGTGTGCAAGAATGAAGTGTGCCATCAATTTTAATTCAGAAAGAAAGTGTACCCAAGGTAATCAACAGTTTGGGACACATTGGTGGAGACCCTATATAATTAAACGCTCATAACCGATGGATACGAGCTCTTTGACAGGATAAGTTCAGAATATTTCGCAAATTCAAGGAGCCAAAATTCAAATTATATACAAGGAACATTTCACCCGCTAGTGAAAAGTTTGCTACACACAAAGAGGCAAATGCTTAAGTTCACAGAAACACTGCACTGTTTATCTTATTGTAACTATTTATATAGCGCCAGCAGCAAGCCTTGTGCTCCGTTAGGATCAGAGACAGGTCTCTGCTCCGAGGGGTTTACCATCTAGAAAGGACAAGGATACACTCAAGAAGTTGACAAGTCACTGGTGCACACACTTTTTATTTATTTATTTCAAATCATTTCTAGCCAGCTCCCTCCTGCTCACAAGAAGATTAAAAAATATAAACAATTCAATAATTTGTATAAAATAATAATTTAAAAGAACGGAACCAAACCCCCACCCCCATCCCACTCTACTCATCTCCTTCCCCCAAAGCTTGGCAGAACAGCAAGGTCTTACACGGTCTCCAGAAAGAGGGGATGTCCGGGGCTAGGCGCGCCTCCATCGGGAGGGAACTCCACAGCCTAGGAGCGGCCATCAAGAACGCCCTCCTCGTCGCCGCCAACCAGGAAACCCGGGGGGACTTCGAGTTGGGCATCCCTGGGCGACTGCAGGGGCCGCACCACGGCCTTGGGCATGAGGCGCTTCTGCAGGTAAGCAGGGCCCAGGCCGTTTAAGACTTTATAGGTCAACACCTTGAATCAGGCCCGGAAGACGATAGGCAGCCAGTGCAGAGAACGGAGCACCGGTGTAATGTGCTCGCAATGACCCGTCCCCGTAAGGAGGCGGGCTGCCTCATTCTGCACCAGCTGCAGTCTCCAAACCATCACAAAGGGTAGCCCCACGTAGAGTGCGTTGCCGTAGTCCAGTCTAGAGGTGATGAAGGCATGGATGATGGTGGCCAGGTCAGAGTCTGAAACATACAGCTGCTGCCATCACAACAAACGTAACTAGCGAAAGGCACTCCTTGCCACTGCCGCCACCTGGGAATCCAGGTGGAGCTGTGAATCGAGAAGCATCCCCAGACTACGGACCTGAGTAGCTAAAGGGGGGCAGACCCAACAATGACGAGGGCCACCACCCCTTCAGCCCCACCCACCATCACCACCTCAGTCTTGTCGGGATTCAGTTTCAGATGACTCGCCCTCATCCAATCCCCCCCCATAGAGGTTATGTGGAAATATAGGAAATCTCTTTCAACATCCAGGAGGTAACTAGGGGCTGTAAAAGTCAATTTAATGCATAATGAGTTCCCTTTACATGCAAATTTTATGACAACATGCTTGGTTGATTTTTTTGGAATTGTAGAAAATTTTCTTCAATAATTAGGAGCCACTGAAGAAGGGGGAACCCCCCGAAACACGTCTGGCAGGTAGCTGAAGGCCTATGCCAAAGAAGCCCATTTGAAAAAAGACAAGACCCTGGGCACATCAACCGTATGCCTCAGGAATCCAGGATTAGACTTTTGAAGTTTTTCTTTTCCATTCAGAGCTCCAGTGAGGCCCTTTCTGCTGCATACAGTTGTATGTTAAATTGTAACACACACATTATTGATGATCATGCCTTGCCATTTTAATTAACACAGTACCCATTGAATGGGAATAAATAATTGTTTTTGTATATATCTGTCATGTGATATTTGCACAGTTCCACAATTTGCATTCATATTAAGGTTTAATACAGTTCTTCCACTCTTCTGTGCATGAACAATTCCGCCCACCTCAGCACGGTCCCGCAGACAGGCCACCAACATCTCATGGTTAACAGTATCAAACGCTGCCGACAGAATAAAAAAAAAAAAAAAAATAAAAAAAAAAAAAAAAAAAAAAAAAAAAAAAAAAAAAAAAAAAAAAAAAAAAAAAAAAATCAAAAGAGACGATCTGCCCTGATCCAATTCACAGTGCAGATCATTGACCAAAGCCAGAAGTGCAGTCTCCATGCCAAACCCAGGGCGAAAGATCAAGAAAACTAATCTGATCCAGATGCCCCTGAAGCTGCCGAACTAACCTAAAAGGCAAAGGTTATAGACTGGCTAGTATCTGGCAAAGGAGTCAATGTCAAGTGATGGTTTTTTGAGCAGAGGCCTCAGCACCGCTTCTTTAAGGCGGCCGGGCACTCTGCCCTCCTTAAAGGAGGCATTGACGACCCCAGCCAGCAATGGTCCCAACGTCTCATGGCAGGCCTTGACCAGCCAGGATGGGCATGGGTCTAATTCGCAACAAGGGGCTCTAACCACCCCATGGACATCCATCGCATCAACAGGCGATATCCACTGAAACGGATCCCATGAAACCAGACAAGGCGGGGTCTTATTATCTCAGGTTCTCCCACTGCTACAAGTGCGGCATCGAAGTCGTGGTGAATCCGGGCGATTTTATCATGAAAAAGTCAACAAACACATCACAGCGAGCACTGGAAGATTCCAGTTCCAGGCAGAGAGTGGCTGGACTGACCAGCCTCTGCACCAGCCGGAGAAACTCAGCTGGATGCGACTTTGCGGATGCTATGAGGGTAGCAAAGAACACCTTCTTTGCTGCCCGCACAGCATATGCTCTTAAACTAACGCTATGCAGCAATCGATCGACTTCAGCACGAGTACGGCGCCACCGTCACTCCTGCCACTGTCCCTCCTGCTTCATCCGTCACAGGTCCTCTGTAAACCAAGGGGACCTGTGCTGTCAGCATTCAGGAAGCAGATGCCTAGCAGCTGTTCGGTTGATGGCCTCAATCAGCAAGGTATTCCAAAGAGCTACGAGGTCATTGAGTAAACAGTCATGACGATTGGGGCGGGCCGGGTGATTTCCCCCCCCCAAGAGCATTCTGGAACCTTTCTGGTTCCATAAGTCTCTGAGAGTGAACCAACCGAACTGGTTGAGGACCTCTCCGGGGGCAGACATGCGCCAGGAGACTGGCCCGACCATGACAAGGGCACAGCTAACACCTCCCCCACCACCAGATCTCCTGCCTCAAGGCCAGTGCAAAATATCAGGTCCAGGGTATGTTCCCCATCATGTGTCGTGCCAACAACCCTCTGAGACAGTTCCACAGTTGTCATGACGGCCATGAATTCATACTCCGCTCCCCCAACATCGGCACTGACGTGGATGTTAGAGTCCCCCAGGACGAAAGTCCTCGGAGACCACAAGACCACCTCCGACACCAATTCTGCTAGAGCGCGTAGAGATGTTGCTGTACAGGTAGGCGCGTGGTACATCAGCAACAGCCCTAATCGGTCTCCGGCCAAATCAATCACTAGATGGACGCCCTCTATGCCCGAAATAGTTTGCACTGGATACTTCCTCATGGACCAGGTACCCCTGAAAATGATGGCTGTACAGAGTACTTGGCTGGAACAAGGTCAGCCAGAATTGGCCCCGACTCAGTGTCCAGCCAATACTTAGCTTAGTTAAAAGGCAGGAGGGGGAGCCTAGAAGATAGGATACACTAATCATAGGAATGGAATTAATCACACAGCCAGGGGCACATTAATAAACTGCCGCATGCATCCAGCAAATGAGAGTAGAACTAGTTTGTGTAGGGCCTATATAAACAAAATAAAATATAGCACAATGCCCTTCTTATCTTAATCACAGGGTCCTGTGCTCTCACATCAATTACAGGAAAAGTTTCCCCCCTTCTGTCTCTACAGTTTGAGCGCCCGGTAGCACGTTCCAATAATCTAGGCGGCACTGTGTTTAAATGGCTATTTCCAACAGTAATTATTCTTGCCAACAACTCTTTCAAAGTACAACTAATAATTGTAAACAGACTTGCAGCATTCCCTCAGCTTGCAGCACTGCTAATTCTGGCTGGCAGGGCCATTTTCTTCACGTCTAGCTAGAATTATTATACAGGCCATTTTGCTGCAGAGCTTCCATTTCACTTTTAGGGGCCTTGTCCTGAGCTCATTAAAGCAATTTTTTCCCACTGATCTACCCCCCGCCCCCTTCCTGAACACAACCCGTAAGCACCCACCCTAACTTTTACGCGGCCGTCGGCGGTTATACTCATTTTCAAAGTGGCTCCTGGGACGGAAAACGTTTCCCCACCCTTGTCATAAAAACAAGGCACAAGTAGCCGCGGTCCTGTGCTCTAAGCCTGCATACAACAGACCTAACATGGTGTAGTAATTTCTTCAAAGTAAGCTTTATAGGGTGTTAAGGGAGAGGATAGCTCACTGCAGTCTGTGTTTGGCTTGCGCAGACCCCACCCCTCCCGCTCAGAGTTTTAGCGCAACGAGCCACAAAGATGGGCAGGAGTTCTTCCCCCACCTCCCGCCCAGCGAGAAGCGGCTGCCCTTGAACTCTCTTGGCTTTCACCAGTGACTCTATAGTGCTGTATGTGCACAAGGCTGATCCGACTGATGGGACACGGATTAGCCAGCTTTCGACCACACGGCCGAGTCAACGTGCTCCCAGACGCCGCTGCGAGTGGAGGCTGTGGGTCTGGAGAGTGGGCGCTGGGGGTGAACGTTTGGCAACTACCTAACCAATGGGCAGGCCAACACCCACCCGAGCGCAGGCTACTGTCCCATTTCTCAACACCCACAGTCCCAAGAAATGGGACTACCCGTACAGCTGTATATCAACTCCAAATTCCTAAATTCCAGAGCCGACTTTTTCTTTCTCTCTCTCTTTCCAGAAAGCAAAACAAGGAACTGCACCCTGTTTTTCCCAGTGGGTATAAGTAATGGGAATACAAATAGACCAGAGACCGTCTAACTTAAAAGCTCCATTAGTTTTAAAAAAAGTAAGTGGATCTGCACAGAGGAAGTGACCCATGGGCCCCCTCTAGCGAGATGGTGGCTTCACGCCATCTACAGGTTCGTGAGCCTGCTACCCAAGTCTTTTCGCTCAGAGGATAGCAGACGGGTAGGCAAAAGTTTCCAAACTCGAGAGCGGCATCTATTTACCACAATGGGGCCAAAACACTGCATGTAGATTTATTTTATTCATTTATTTCAATTTCTACCCCACCGTTCCCGAATGGCTTAGGGTGGCTTACAAAAAGCTACACACAATACCTATAAAACAGGAGGAAAAAAACCAAACCCCCAGCCTTTCACCGCACCCCTATTCAACCCCAAACACCCTCCCACCCAACCACCCCTTCACACCCTTACCTCAGTCTCTAGTCCTGCCCAGCAAAGGCCCTAACAAATAGGAAAGCCTTACACACCCTCTGGAAGATGCCCAGGTTCAGGCTCAAATGAGCCTCTGGGGGAAGGGAATTCCAAATCACTGGGGCAGCAACAGAGAACATCCCCCCCGTGAGCCCTCTTTGTATGAGCAAAGCTAGAAGTCGGTACCCACAGAAAGCCACTCCTGGCTGATCGCAAGGGCCGCAGCGGGTCATGGAAGGACAGGCAGTCTCTCAGATAGGCGGAACCCAGACCTTTTAGGGCTTAAGAAGGTCAAAAGGTAGCAACATGAATCGTGCTCAGAAAGCTATAGGGAGCCAGTGCAGACGTCGGAATACCAGTGTAATGTGCTCTCAGCACTTCACCCCCAAAAGGAGGTGAGCTGTCGCAGTCTGCACCAGCTGCAGCATCTGAAGTAACGAAAGGCAGCCCCACATAGAGCACATTGCAGTAGCCTAGCCTCGAGATGATGAAAGCATGGATGACCGTGGCCAGATCCGAATCGGAAAGAAAAGGCTGCAGCCTCCTCACCAGATGGAGTTGGCGAAAACCACTCCTGGCCACAGTCACCAAATGCCCTAACAAATAGGAAATCTGACAATACAGATTTTTTTTTTGATAAAAGGAAGCTAAAACAGTTAAGAAAGGAACCAACCATAGGAAATAACCCAAAGTGGATAGTTCTACAAAACACCAGTATAAAGGTTGTCAGTACAATATGGTAAAATGGCAATTTAACAAACCACCACCTTTATTTTTATATAGTGCCCCCCTGCTGTAGCACTCCTAGCGCTTTATACATAACGATTTAACACCACTTTTAATCCTCACAACTCTGTGAGGTAGGTCAATATCATCCTCCCCCATCTTGCAGGAGAGCTGTGACAATCGATTAACAAACGTTCGTCTAGCTCTTTGGTGGTAGTTGCAGAGGCTCGGAAACTCCCTGGATACGTTGCAAGTTATTTATACATAAAAAGGTAGGCAAGTTCACCTTTCCCTTGCCCCTGCTCTCCTGCTGCCCCCCATGAGTGGAACTCCCTCCCTACATTCTTTCTGCTCCCTCCCTCCCAACTTTCAAATCCCTCCTGCAAAACCTACCTCTTCTGTCAGGCTTTCCCTAGCTTGTCATGACGAACTGCAGCCTCTCCCTCCTCATTCAGAGTTTCTTTAAGCACGTGCACCTGCCACTTCTCAACCTCACGAATGTATTCTTGTCTCTCTTGATGTTCGCCACTCCCTTGTCTTCTCTCGCTTAGGCCCTTTTTACAGGAGACGGACCCGTGCATGCACGCCCAAGCAAGTCCGCTGCGCGTGCATGCGCAGGTACCTCCTGTGTAAACACCGCGTCGGGGGCGGGGGGGATGCATCCATGCTCCCACAACTCACCCATCTTCCATGCACGGAACAACCGGTAAAATTGCTCCGTGTGTGCACCCTCCCCCTACCTATTGCCGCCACAGTAGCGCTCCACCCACTGCACACCGATCCCCCCCCCCCCCAATTAAAAAAGGGCCTCAGATTGTAAGTCCCTTGGGGTAGGGACCCAACTATAATTATTGATTCTAGCTGACGCTATATAAATAATAAAGTAAGAGCTCTAAGCACGGTTACGGACAAAAGTCAAAGATCGGTTTGATCATTTACTGGTTTCTCCTGCCAGCACCAAATTATTCTTTGTCAGACATTTTCTCTCCATTCTAAATCAATAGTTTCCCCGATGAGGTTTTTTCCTCCCCCCAACCTTTGCCCCATCTCTATATATTTTCCCATGATTTGGAGGATAATTACATATATCATTACAGGAGTGGACACCAGATAAATACATCATGATACAGTATCAGCATTGCCAATTCTTAATTTTTCTGACTCTATATTAAAAACCCCATCTCGTTTGAGTGGAGACTGCACGAGAATCTCAACCGTCCGTTTTAATTTTAAAAAGAGAATTTTTCCTGGTTTCAGAGATAATCTTGAAAATGTAATTCAGGTGTGTCCTACAGATTAAAACTCTTACTGTATTGTGTCCTACAGATTAAAAATCTTACCTATTTTTAGAATTTTGAGATGTTTCTGTAGGTTTCCATAAGTGTTAGAAGAGTCATCGAATAACCCCTCCACGCCATCCATTCTGGTCACCTAATCTTGTTAAAAATTTAAGGCACGTCAGAACATACGTACCGAGTACAGAGCGGTAGTTCTCCATCAACAGGATTTTTATACCACTCAAGAATAATGAAGGTTTCATGGAAGATAGCAGCATAGAAACAATCATGCAAGGATCCCACACTGTGGTACTGATGTACAGGTTTTAAAAAAAAAACAACCAACCCAATAATTTTAAGATCAGATTTATTATTAGAGTTCTCTTTTAAAGAAGAGAAGCCTATTTAAATATAAATTAAATACAGAATAGTTTAAAACTCCAAAATAGTAATTTCAAATTACATACTACGTGAGACAATAGTTATAACACTTTTTTGAACAAGCTTTATAAATAGGGCACAATAAGCCATAAGCCCTTTTCAAAAGGGCCGGCGGTGTGGGGAGGATGCAGCAAGTGCTGGTGCGTGGGCGACCCGTTACATGGACGCCCACCCACCTCCACCCATGGAGCATCTGCCACTGGCGTCCGTTGCTCCATATGTAGGTGATGGATGGGACGTGGGAGGCACACGCAACCCCACCCACCTGCCGCAGTGATCACACGGATGCCCCACCCACCCCCACTGCCCACGCACCTGCGTGCGTGCGTGCGTGCGTGCGTGCGTGCGTGCGTGCGTGCGTGCGTGCGTGCGTGCGTGCACACAAAAAGGGTCATAGACTACATTGAAGGTACCAGAAGCTCTTCTATGGGCTGCTAAGGCAAGTCACCGTACCCACTGGGACCCTGCTTTCAATATAGAAGATGCCATCTTGCATCTCTCAACACAGAACCCACTTCTAGTCTCATGCTTTTATCTCTTCTCCCTTACTTAAGCTCTGATCGTTTCACTTTCAGTTTCCAGGTTGTGGCTCTCTGGGGCTATTTTCAGACATTACAGGCTGTTTGGCCCACCACGCTGAATCCTGGACCGGGATCTCTCTCAGATCCCAGTGAAGGAAGCCAGCCGTCCTTTAGACATGCCAGCTCCATCACGCCGGGGAATCTCAGCAGCGGTGGAGCTGCGTGGCGCGACCGCACAGCCCCGCCCCCCCACGCTACCTCGGCTGCCCGCCCTTGGGGAGACGGGTGGGCGCAGCAGCCAATTAGGTTGCTGCGCCTGATCCCGTATTACGGTCGGGGCCACGATCAGGGATGGACCAAGGTAACACATTACTTTTGGCCCATCCCAAATTGTGGCCAATCTAACCATGGTTCTCAACTTCTGGCCGGCTGGAGGTCCAGAACCGTGGTTAGCTTTGACCCCCGCCAGAGATTCACGGTGGTAAACATCTGGCGGGGGTCAAACAGACGTTCACAGAAACACCGCCACCACAGGGAATCCACTGGGGTTCACTGTGGTGAAAGGCATTTTCCTAATGTCTGAAATTACCCTGGGTCTCCACAGTTGACCCTCCTGTGAACTGCAGTACATGAAAAACAGATTTGTTTTAACATAAAAACCTAAGGAGTGCCATACTGGGGTAGACAATGGTCCATCGAGCCGAGCAACCTATCTCTGAAAGTGACCAATTTCAGTCACTTGGGAGAAGTGCCCAACAGGTCCCAAATGGGCAATCCATTCCCTGTTGTTCACTCCCAGCTCCCAACGGTAATAGGTTGTGTCTCCAATATGTACAACAGTGTTATGGTAGGGCCCTAGGACTCGAGGGAACACCTCGAGTCGCACCTCCCAAGCAAGAAAGGGCACAGTCGTTGGCAAGGAGTATTGGAAGCCCTTCCGGTACCTTACACACACTGCGTGGGGAAAGGTGCCCGTCAGGATAGAAGGTTGGCCCAATACTCGCTCAGAGTAGCGGCCTCTATCATAGGGCGCCGAGTCTCGTGTACTGGAAAGACCCCCACTTCTGTCCCACAATCGCTCACACAAGTAAACCGGGGGGAGGGGGATGGAAAGGAGTGCAGGCTGTGACAGGAGGGGAGCTCCAAACCCGTGTTCTGTGGGAAACCTCACTCGACAATGCATGGTGGGGGGGAAAGAGGAGGAGGCCCCAGGGACGGGGATGACACCATCCACTCACCCAGGCACTCACCCACGCTCTCTCTCACTCAAGGAAAAAACAAGGGGGTCAACACTCATCACAGGCACACTTCTCACATGCTCCAGCGACTTTCGTTCACACACTACAGGGAGGAGAAGGGGGAAAGCAAACGAGCACAGCATAACTCTATAGCACAGTCTCTCAGGGGCCAGTCTAAGCACAGATCACCGGCGCCGTGGTTTGCTCGGCGCCTGCTTTTATGCTGCTGCCCTGACAAGGTGCCTGCAGCCGCTGTGATCGCCGTGGCGCTGTTGGCCCCGCCCCCATGCTGGGCGGCGTGGCTGGGGGCATTCCTATTCTGTCCTGTGCTTGCGGCGTTGCTGTGGCAACCCGCGGCCTTTGCATGGAGCCGGGCGGCAGCACAGTGCTTGCGAGGGGGGGCGTGTCTGAAGGGCCCGTCGTGGCGGGCTTCCGGTGCGGCCGTCGCGGAAGGTCGGGGCGTTGGGATCGGAGGGTACCCCTTATAGTACCCCCCCCGGTCGAGCCCCCCATCCAAGGGACCCGCGGGGGCCTGGCCTCTCTGGATGGTGGCGATGGAACAGCCAGACCAGCCAAGGAGCGGACACATAAGACGCGGGTTCCCAGGTGCGCTCTTCAGGACCGAAGTTGAGCCAATCCACTAAGTAGTGGAGGCGCCCCCTGAGGATCCGGAAGTCCAGAATCGCACGTACCTCAAAGTGCTGGTCCGGGATATCTAACGTGGAAGCAGGTTCAGGTTCCGTTGAGGGGCCCTCCTCCTGCTTTTTTCAGGAGGGAGACGTGGAACGTTGGATGAATCCAAGCCTGGGGGGGCCAGCGTAGGCGGTAAGTAACCTCATTAATCTGGCGTTCCACCGGGTAGGGTCCAACGAACTTATCGTCCAGTTTTGCGGAGGGGCGTTTTGAGGTGTAATGGCGCCGGTCTAGCCAGACATAATCCCGCGGTTGAAAAACAGGTTCTAGGTGTCGGTGTTTGTTGAACTGCTCCTTGTACTGTTGCCGCGAACGATTTAGTGTTGTCTTAGCTATTGTTTGGGCCTGTTTGATATATCGTACCAAACTGCCGGCTGCAGGGATCTGAAGGGCAGAGGTTCCCGGGGTGCCCACTTGGGGGTGGAACCCATAGCTCACATAAAAGGGGGATTCTCCAAGAGATGCATTGGGTGCATTGTTGTGAGCAAATTCAGCAATTGGTGGCCATGTGTACCAATCATCCTGGAGATAATTAATGTAGCAGCGGAGATATTGCTCCAAGTCCTGATTCACTCTTTCCATTTGGCTGTTGGCTTGAGGGTGGTTCGCTGTCGTGGGTTTGAGTTGGACCCGAAGAGCTGTGAATAGGGCTTTCCAGAAGCGTGATACAAACTGAGACCCTTGGTCACTGATTAATTCCAGTGGCCAACCATGGAGTTTAACAATATGCTGGATAAAAAGGAGGGCCATTCGATGAGCGGTTGGGAGTCCCTTGCAGGCTATAAAATGGGCCATCTTTGTAAAGTGGTCCACCACTACACAGATTGTGGTATAGCCTCTTGAGGGTGGAAGGTCGACTATAAAGTTGATTCCAACTCACTGCCAAGGTCCCTGGGGGTGTGTGTGTGTGTGTGTTCAGCGAGTTGCAGAAACCCTCCTGGAGATTGGCGAGGTATCTTGGTCCAAGTGCACGTGGCGCAGCTGTGGACGTATTGGTGGACATCCTGAGTGAGGGTTGGCCACCAAAAATGTCGCTGGATCAGTTTGCAGGTGCGATCGTGTCCTGGATGGCCAGCCAAAGGGGCATCGTGGTGGGCCCAGAGAATTGAAGTGTAGCAGGAGGGAGGTACTACTATGTGGCCTGATTTCCTTACGAGTCCATGATCTATGTGATAGGACGGGTCCTCGATGGGGAGCAGTTCCTTTGTGGTGGCCCGCCTGAGGTCTTCGGGAGTTACATAAGTTGTGGCAAAGACCTTAGGTTCTAGCAGTGGTCCTTGCGTCTTTTTACCTTCTCATCCTTCTTCCTGATAGCGGGAGAGGGCGTCTGGCATTATATTAAGTTTTCCGGGGCGGTAACGGATACTAAATGAAAAAAGTGCAAAGAACAGCGCCCATCGGGCGTGACTCGCATTGGCTATCTGTGCTGTTTGCAAGTAGGTCAGATTCTTATGATCGGTTACTACTGTGACTGGATGTGGGGCTCCTTCTAGATAGTGCCGCCAGGTCTCGAAGTCGGCTTTGATTGCCAGCAGTTCCCTATCAAATATGGTGTAGTTTTGCTCTGCGGAACTTAATTGCTGCGAATAGTAAGCGCACGGCAACATTTGATCCCCCTGTGGTGCTTCCTAGGAAAGTACGGCCCCTATGGCTCGGTCAGAGGCATCAGCCTCCACTTGAAAGGGGTGTTGGAAATCAGGGTGTAACAAGAGGGGTGCCTGCATGAATGCCTCTTTTAGAAGATGGAAACTTTGCTGTTGTTCTGATCCCCATATGAAGCCTTGTTTTTTCTTCAATAGGCGGGTCAGTGACGTAGTGAGTTCGGCGTAGTGCGGGATGTATTGCCTATAGTAATTGGCACTCCCCAGGAATCTTTGTAGAGGTTTAACCGCCCGGGGGTGGGGTCGGGGGCGGCCACCGACGAATGGCTTCTACCTTGGAAGGGTCCATCTGGATTCCTTGAGGAGTGATGACAAACCCGAGAAAGCCGACGGTGGAAAGATGAAAGGCGTATTTTTCGAGTTTGCAAAACAGTTGGTGGTCGCGTAGGCGTTGGAGCACTGTGCGTACATGGGTTATGTGTTGTTGCTTGGTAGATGAATAAATCAGAATATCATCTAGATATGCAATTACGAAAATATCCAAAAGATCCCGAAGGATGTCATTGATAAAATGCTGGAAGGTGGCAGGAGCGTTTACTAGCCCAAATGGCATGACCAAGTACTCGAAATGGCCATAATGGGTCCGGAAGGCCATTTTCCACTCGTCTCCCTTCCGGACCCGGACCAAATTATAGGCTCCTCGTAAATCCAATTTGGTAAAAATAGTCACCCCTTGCAATCTATTCAAAAGTTCGGGGATTAAGGGAAGAGGGTAACGGTTTTTTATTGTTATGTTGAGGCCACATTAGTCAATCCAGGGGCTCAGCCCCCCATCTTTTTTAGGTACAAAGAATACTGGTGCCCCGGCTGGGGAACAGGAGTGCCGGATGAACCCATTCTGGAGGGCCTCCTCTAGATATTCCTGGAGCGTCTGAAGTTCAGGGTTCGAAAGGGCGTAGATCCACCCAAATGGGGGCTCGGTACCAGGTTGTAATTCTATCGGACAGTTAGAAGTGCGATAGGGAGATAGAACCGCCGCAGCCTGCTTATTAAAGACATCGGAGTAATCTTGGTATTCTATAGGTATCTGGACTGGGGTCGGTGTTGCCGCCTCCAGGTGGCGGACGGAGGTGGCAAGGTGTTGCGAGGGGGTTGGTATCAAATAATGCTGTTGACAGTAGGTCGAGAGCAGCTTAAGCTGACGGCCAGTCCACAATATCTGGGGATCATGTTTCTGGAGCCGGGGGATCCCTAGCACTACCAAAAACAAAGGGGTGCATACCACGTCAAGAGAGACAAGTTCCTGGTGTATTCCAATAGTGCATTGCAAAGGTGTAGTCTGTCTTGTAATTGGCCCTGAAATTAAAGGGGACCCATCGATAGTGTGGACAGGCTCTGGTTGGGCCTTCTTCTCCGTGGGGATGGTATGGGAGTGAGTCAGCCTTAAGTCTATGAAGTTGCCTGAGGCTTCGGAATCTATGAGGACCCAGATCACAAAGGAGCGGTTACTCGTAACTCTTACTGTCAAGGGTATCCGGAAGTGGGTACGAAGGGAGGTGGCGGCTGAGGGGATTTGCTTCAGTCCGGGTCGGCCCCTGCCCGCCCTGGCCTTGGGCGTTTCTCGGGTCGCGACGGGTGGAGGCTAAGGATGGACAGGAATGTATAAAGTGGGATGTCTCCCCACAACAGAAACAAGCCCACGTCTTTCACCGTTGTTCTCGTTCTGCTGGAGACAAAGGTCCACGAGCTGCCCCGAGTTGCATGGGTTCGGGTTCTGAGTCTTTACTAGGCTCTGCCGCAGGAAGGGCGGATGGGGTGGGGCGTGGCCCTGGGGCCCGGTAGTCATGTCGTCCTCGGTGCCATTTGGTCAAGCGATCGTCTATTTGTAGAGTTAGAGCGGCGACCTTTTCCCACGTCTCCGGGAGGGCGGTGAAGGCAAGCTGTTCCTTCAACTCCTCGTTCAATCCTTTCCGAAAGAGGACTTTCAAGGCATTGGTGGACCACCAGAGTTCCAAGGCTAATTGTTGAAAGCGTGTTATGTACTCTAGAAGACTCCCTCTTCCTTGTTTGAAGGGCAATATCTGATTCTCTGCGTCCCGCATTCTATGGGGGTGCTCAAAGAGAAAAGCAAATTCCTTGATGAACTCTGCATAGTTGGATAATAACAGGCTTTTAGTAATGTGGTAGCCCAATCCAGAGCAACTCCCCCTAAATTGCCAATAATAAATGCCACCTTGAGTCTATCGGTGGCATACGTGGTTGGCTGGACGGAGAACGTGAGCTCACATAGCGCGAGAAAGCCTTGGAACAACGGTCTATCCCCACTAAATTTGTCAATTCGCGGGCCCTTAGGTTCCCGGGGTGCCACTACTGCTGCGCCTCGGGGTTCCAGGGGTGCTGCTGCCTCTGCAACCACTCCTGGTAGTGGGGCAGCGGGTGCATCTCTGGGGGCTTGGGCGAGAACTGCTGCCTCCAACTGGGCCTGTTTTGCTTTCACATCCCGTAGTTCCATGGCCAAAAACTGCACTGCTCTGGTCAGCTCTTCTAGTTGCTGGGACACATCCATCTTGAGTCCCTTCCCCTTAGGAGGTCTGGTGCCGGTGATAGTTACGGTAGGGCCCTAAGACTCGAGGGAACTCCTTGAGTCGCACCTCCCAAGCAAGAAAGGGCACAGTCATTGGCAAGGAGTATTGGAAGCCCTTCCGGTACCTTACACACACTGGGTGGGCAAAGGTGCCCGTCAGGATAGAAGGTTGGCTCAATACTCGCTCAGAGCAGCGACCTCTATCATCATAGGGTGCCAAGTCTCATGTACCGGAAAGACCCCCACTCCTGTCCCACAATCGCTCACACAAGTAAACCGGGGGGAGGGGGATGGAAAGGAGTGCAGGCTGTGACAGGAGGGGAGCTCCAAACCTGGGTTCTGTGGTGTGGGGAAACCTCACGCGACAATGCGCATGGCTGGGGGCATTCATATTCTGTCCTGTGCTTGCGGGGCTGCTGTGGCAACCCGCGNGGATGACACCACCCACTCACCCAGGCACTCACCCACGCTCTCTCTCTCTTACTCAAGGAAAAAATAAGGGGGTCAACACTCACCACAGGCACACTTCTCACGCGCTCCAGCGACTTTCGTTCACACACTACAGGGAGAAGAAGGGCGAAAAGCAAACGAGCACAGCACAACTCTATAGCACAGTCTCTCAGGGGCCAGTCTTAGCACAGATCACCGGCGCCGTGGTTTGCTCGGCGCCTGCTTTTATGCAGCTGCCCTGCCCTGACGACGTGCCTGCAGCCGCTGTGATCGCCGCGGCGCTGTTGGCCCAGCCCCCACGCTGGGCAGCATGGCTGGGGGCATTCATATTCTGTCCTGTGCTTGCGGGGCTGCTGTGGCAACCCGCGGCCTTGGCATGGAGTCGGGCGGGGGCGTGTCTGAAGGGCCCGTCATGGCGGGCTTCTGGTGCGGCCATCGCGGAAGGTCGGGGCGCCGGGATCGGACGGTACCCCTTATAAACAGACATTAATGGACCTGCCCCCCACAAGAACTTATTCAATCCCTTTTTTAAACCCAGCTATACTACTGGCCTTGACTACGTCTTCTGGCAACTAATTCCTCAAGTTAATTGTGCACTGAATGGAAAAAATACTCTATGAAAAATCTGCTGCCACTTAGTTTCACTAGTCCTAGTACTATTTGAGAGGGTAAATAACCGCTCCCTATTAACTCGTTCCACACCACTCACTATTTTATAAACTTCTTTCATATCCCCTTTCATTCGTCTCTTCTCCAAGTTGAAGAGCCCTAACCTATCAAGCCTCTCTTTGTATGGGAGCTGTTCCATACCTTTTATCATTTTTGTTGCTCTTCTCTGTAAATTTTCTAGATCTTCTATATCTTTTTTGAGATAGAGTGACCAGAACTGCACACGATATTCAAGGTGTGGTTGCACTTGCACTACAGATTTATATACAGTTATGATGTTTTTATCCCTTTCCGAATAATTCCTAACATTATGTATGTTTAACGGCTGCTGTACATTGAGCTAAGAATTTCAACGTATTGTCCACAATAACTCCCAAGATGCTTTTCCTGAGCGGTAACTCCTATTTTAGAACCCAACACTGTGTACATATAGCTTGGATTACCTTTCCCTATGTGCATCACTTTGCACTTGTCCACTTTAAATTTAATTTGCCATTTAGATACCCAATCTCACAAAATCTTCCTGCAGTTCTTCACAGTCCACTTGGGTTTTAACTACCTTGAATAACTTTGCGCTATCTGCAAATTGGATCATCTTACTCTTTACTAGATTATTAGTGAATATATTATACAACACTGGTCCCAGTACAGATCCTTAGGGCACTCCTCTATTTACTTCCCTCCACTATGAAAACCAACCATTTAGTCCTACTCTGTTTTCAATCCTTTAACCAGTTACTGATCCATGATAGAACACTGCCTCTTATCCCATGACTATTTAATTTCCTCAAGAGTCTCTCATGAAGGGACCTTATCAAACGCCTGCTGAAATCCAGATACACTATATTGACCGGCTCACCCGTATCCACATGCTTATTTACACTCTCAAAAAATTCCAATCGGTTAGGGAGGCATGACTTCCCTTTGCTAAATCCATTGAGACTCTTCCCCATTATGTTGTGTTTATCAACATGCCCAGCAATTCTGTTCTTTACCGTTTCTACCGGTTTGCCTGGCACCAATGTCAAGCTCACCGGTCTGCAGGCTGTGCTACGTGGAGGAAAACGGGAGTTTTATAAAAACAAACATGAATTACACACCCCTACTTCACTCTCTTGTCTTCTTTTCCTTCAGGGCTGCTATCATCTACTGCAAGATGGCATCTTCTAGATTGAAAGCTGGGTCTCAGCGGGTACTGTGACTTGCCTTAGCAGTCCATAGAAGGGCTTCTGGGACCTCTACTTCCCCTATTTTCATGGTCCTCCAGCTTGTTGATACCTCCCCTCTCTCTGCGTTCTAGCTGCAGCATATTTTTCTTTTAATTCCTGGCTGCAGTGGCTCCCACTCCAACTACAGCTTCCGAAACTCGAGATCCCAAATCATGCAGCTCTCTCGGAATTCTTTAACATTGGTTATTAGCTCTGTCCTAATCTCTTTCAGCTTCTTAAAAAATGTCAGGCAGTTGGCTTTAGTTACCAGGTCTTCCTGCCTAGCTTAGTGTTTTCCGTGTATTTCAGGAGAGACAGGCATCCTGGTTTCAGCAGGTTTCATCGCTTCCCCATTAGCTTGGGGGGTTCTGTTTTGCCAGAAAGTCCTTCAGATTTGTCTCCTTCCATGAAGACATTTTTGCACCTTCTACTGTGTAAGTTAGGTAGAAATCCATTGTTGGTAAAAGGATGGAGGCTATTTCCTCAGTTACTGAGGAGTCCAGCCCTTAGGCACCTATCTTATCCTTCATTGCCCGAGTGATCCCCAAATCACCCATTATTATTGTGTTTCTAACTTTAGTAGCCTGCCTAACCTCCGTTAGCATCACCTAGCGAGCCTCACCGTCCTGGAAAGGGGGACTATGCTATCGACCCCTTGACATCTACTTTCTACAGCCCTGAACAAAGTGCAGGAAAGTCACTGTTGTATTGTCGATGCTCTTGAAATTTGGAAAGAACTGAGAGACGTTGAAGAAAGAAATACCCAATGACAAAGTTAAATTACAGGCAGTAAAAAAACCAAACGGGTCAAGCACTAACGCCAGCTCATTCCCTTGCCAATATTCTCAATACCCAGTACCACAGTTGATGCTTAACTGCTGAAGAAGAGGAGGTTGCTATGACATGGGCATCTACTATCAACCCTCAGTCATGCCAGCTGTAGTAAATTTCAGGTTTAGGGATGAACCATTCAAGAAAAATGCATTTGCTGACAATGACTTTTTATATATAAAAAGTCACACAATATGAACTGGTGGAAGCCACACAAGCACCTGGATCCAGAAAACACCATTGAAGTAATACTCAAGTTTCTGACAGCAGTCACCTCTTCTGCAGGTGCAGAAAGAATATCTTCTTCATTTGGACTAGTTCATTGAAAACTGAGAAACCAACTCAAGTCAAAAAAGCAGGAACATTTATTAATTATTATTATTATAAACATTTATATAGCGCCAGTCACGTGCTTGGTGCTGTACAGAAACATACAATAGATGCGGTCCCTGCCGGTGGCTTACAATCTAAAAGACAAGGAGGGGGAGACGGAGAGGGGACAGTGGGAAAGACAGGGGAGAAGACAAACAAACATTCAAGCGGATGCGAAGTCTCAGGTGCGTGTGCTTGGCTTGGTTACAAAGAGGTTGGTTGCAGCAGTCTGCAGAGGAGGGCAGACAGTAAGTATATGGGGAACGACTAGCAGGCATTGGGAAAGGCAGCAAGGAAAAGGTGGGTCTTGAGGAGGGATTTGAAGGAGCGGAGGGAGGGGGCAAGGCGGATGTGGGTAGGGAGGGAGTTCCAGGCATGGGGGGCAGCGAGGGAGAAGGGTCAAAGGCGGTTAGGCGAGCAGGAGAAACGAGGGAGAGTGAGGGAGGGGACAGAGGACAAGTGGAGAGCGCGTGCAGGAGAGCGTAGGGAGATTAGGTCCTAGAGGTAAGGGGGAGCTTGGTTGTGCAGTGTTTTGAACGTGAAAACCAGGAGTTTAAACAGGATATGTTCAGGAATGGGGAGCCAGCGAAGAGAGAAGAGGAGAGGCTGCACATGGTCAAAGCGACGGGCAGAGTGAATGACCTTGGCAGCGGAGTTTTGAATTGCGATAAGGGGGGGGGACAGGGGAGAGCGAGGGAGGCCAGCGAGGAGGAGGTTGCAGTAGTCGAGGCGAGAGATAACCATGGCATGAACAAGGATTTTGACCGAGGAGGTAGAGAGAAAGGGGTGGATCCAAGCAATGTTATGGAGAGAGAATCGGCAGGATTTGGCCACAGAGTCAATGTAAGGTTTAAAAGAGAGGTGAGTATCAAAGATAAAGTCCAAGCTACGAGCTTGGAGAACAGGATGGATGGTGACTTAATCAATGCAGATGGACAGGTTAGAGGGAGAGGAAGGGGAGGGAGGAAAAATGAGGAGTTCGGTCTTGGCCATGTTGAGCATGAGTCGACGTTGGGACATCCAGGCAGAGATATCGGAGAGGCAGTTGACGAGGCGTGAGCGGACAGAAGAGGAGAGAGAAGGAGTAGAAAGATAGAGTTGGGTGTCATCAGCGTAGAGATGATATTGAAACCCGTGGGAGGCAATAATTTTGCCAAGGGACAGGGTGTAAGTAGAGAAGAGGAGAGGGCCAAGGACAGAGACTTGGGGGACCCCAACCGAAAGGGAGGAGTTTGACTTGGGGAGCGACACTTTAAAGGAGCAGTCAGAGAGGTAGGAGGAGAACCAGTCAAGAACAGAGCCACGGAAGCCCAGAGAGTAAAGCGAGTACAATAGAAGTGAGTGGTCACTCCTATTGTCTCTCTTTTCCAGTCTATGAACAGAGATGAGGATGGAAGGGATGAAGATTAGCTTTAAAAATCTGATGCATAGGAGAGGCATATTTCTAAATTTCTCATGTTTACCTGGCTGGAAGAATCTATTGAGCTATTTTCGTTGTAAAACGTAAAACATGTTTTGATGAAAAGTCCACATTTCCAAAATACATACATTTATTTTGTTTCAATGAAATTTTAAAATGTGTTGTTGTGTTTGATTAAATCCCGACGACCACCTTAGTACAATTTGTCACAAATGTCAAAGAGATTCATGATTAATCTAGGTCCCAACCATGACCCACTGAAGTCAACTGAATTTTCCCCCTCCCCGCATTGACTGCATAAGAATCCAAATCAATAAGCTCTAATAAATAAATTAGTATCATTCAGTTTTCTGATATAGCTGTAAAATTAGTTTGAAAATATTTATATAGTATTCACTATAAAAAATTTACTATCCTGCCCCCTCCTGCCAGAGGCAGCATACAATATAAAAGCACACACTGAAATCATTGCTTAAGATCTATAGTGTGTTCCTTTCAAGACTGAAACCATACCTCTTAATTGTGACTAACATGTTTAAACGGTTATAACAAACAGTAAGGCGGCACCGTTTTATTTAAAAAGTTTGGAAAAGCTTATTGAAATCAATGATTAAAATCAAGACTTTCCATCCCGTGACTTAAGTTATGATTTCATTTCAACATCAATGCAAGGCCTGGCTGTTTCGCCAGGCCTTCGGCGAGGGAGATGGGCAAGGGTGGGTTTTTAGTTTTATAGGGGGTGGTAAGGGTGGGGTATTTTTCCCCCCTGCCTCCTCTTTTCCCAGGGGCAATGTTTCCCCCTTTTTCCCTCTTCCCCCTATATTAGATGTTTTATGTTGTTGGTGTATTTTTAAATTTTGTAAGCTGCCCCGAGCTGCCTTTGGCAGGAGGGGCGGGATATCAAACGTTTTAACAAACAAACAATTTAAATCAAATCCTCTGCAATTATATTCTATCAAATCGGGGAGCAGGGACAGGGGACAGTATCCCTTAATAGAAGCTTTTGCCCATGGTTCTGTTATTTTCATTAATACAGATTGTCTGGGTCCAAAGAGCTTTACCTAGTTCACCCTTGCAACAAGCCTGTGGAGCACCCATTGCTAGTCCCATTTTTCCATATGGGGAACCAAGGCTGAAAGAGGACGACAACTTACTCAGGGCCACCTAGTGCGTTTGTGACCAAGACAGGATTTGAACTCTGGCCACATTCAGGGCCCTAAAAACCAGCAGCACAATCACTACAGCAGCCTCTCGCTTTCCTTTCCAGCTCCGTTCACAGTCTAAGCCGCGGGTAGACAACCTATTCTATCCTGGGGACCACTTTGAAAGTTAGTACCAGCTCCAAAGGCCGCAAAGAAGTTAGAGGTGGTGGGGTGTTTAAGGGTGTGTTCAAGAAAAGGAGTCCAGATCATGGATTTGTACTCTGGATATGTCCCCTATATCTTCATCTTTGCTCCCTTACCCTGAACTCAGTTTTTCAGTGGTTGGAAGTAGAAACTGGATTCAGGGGCCAGATCCAGAAACTAGAAAGGGGACACATAAAAACTTGTTCCGAGCTACATTTGGCCACTGCACCCAGAGGCTGCCCAACCCTGGTCTAAGCTTTCCCTCAGAGCTCACCTCAGCTCTTCATTTTGAAACGCAAGTCACCCTAGAGGCTCTCAGCTTTACATCACTTCTAAACGGTCTAAGGCCCTGTTCAGACAAACGAGAGTAAACCAAACCAAGTAAAATATTTACTCCCCTTCGGTAGTATTCAGACAAACAGCATGGACCAAACAAGTACTGCAGCAGTTTCTCCCCTAGTTGAGATCTATAATGATCACAGAACCGAGGTTACAGCTCACACTGATAAGCTTTCACACAAACAGTTATTTTGAAATACAAAGCAAAGGGAAGTATGTACTCCCAATTTTTCAGGGATACATATTTCTCTTTCACCTCATGAATAACTTTAGTTTTAGTGCTCTGTTCGAGTGAACACTTCAGGAGTAAAACAGAAATAAGGCCCAGTCATAATGAATTAAATACTTATTAATTATTATTATTATTAATTATTAACAAACATTTATATAGCACCAGCAGTGTACCTGGCACTTTACAAAGTAATAAAATAGACACGGTCCCTGCCCCTAGGGCTTACAATCTGAGAGAGAGGAGCTGGGGGAGAGACTTAGGAAGGGGAACAGAGGGAGAGACAAGGGGTCTAACATTCATGAAGATGCGAGGTCTCAAGTGCACGTACTTGGCTTGGTTACGATGAGAATGACAGCAGGCAGGTCCATGTTGCAAGGATAAGGGTAAACCGATCGTAGGTATAGGAATAGTGGCTCAGCAGGATAAAGAGTCAGACAGAGCAGAGCGAAAGAGGTGAGTTTTAAGGAGAGATTTGAAGGTATGAAGGGAGGGGGCAAGGCGGATGTGGACAGGGAGGGAGTTCCAGGCATGGGGGGCAGCAAGTGAGAAGGGACGAAGGCGCTTAGGGGAGCAGGGAAGGCGTGGAAGGGTGAGAGAAGGGACAGAGGAGGAGCGAAGTGCACGGGCTGGAGTATGGAGGGCGATAAGTGCAGAGAGGTAGGGGGGAGCAAGGTTGTGAAGAGCTTTATAGGTGAAGACTAGGAGCTTGTGCAGGATTCGTTCAGGAAGGGGAAGCCAGTGAAGCGAAGAGAGGAGGGGCTGCACATGGTCGAAGCGACTGGCGAGGTAGATGACCCTGGCAGCAGAGTTTTGGACAGAGATGAGGGGAGAAAGGTGAGACCGGGGAAGGCCAGTGAGAAGGAGGTTACAGTAATCGAGGCGAGAGATGACCAGAGCATGAACAAGAGTTTTGGCAGACGAGACAGAGAGAAAAGGACGAATCTTAGCAATGTTATGGAGGGAGAAGCGACAGGTTATGGAGGGAGAAGCGACAAATACTTGTAGGAATGTGGCGTTAGAAAGAAACCTCAAGGATATAAGGAGCTGCCTAACTCTGTCAGACCAATGGTCCATCTTAGGTCAGTATCGTCACAACCCGATAGAGCAGAAGGGTTTCAAATCCGCCTTTCCAGGGTCTCCGGCAGAAGCCTCATGCAGGTGCGCTACCAGAGATCCTGAATCAGAGATGCCGGGGACTTAAGTGGAGAACTTCTGCATGCAAAGCAGGCGCTCTCCCACCCCGGTCTTGCTTGCCCGAGTGCTTTTACAGCACGAGACAAGACATTGCCCCCACTCTTCACAGGGTCATAACCAACTCTGACTTCCTAAAAAAAACAGACCAAGAAGATTCACCCAGTAACAATTCAGATTACCTCCTCTCCCAGGGAAGAAACCTAGACAGTGGTAGCTTGCACATATTGGTTCATGTAAATTTATGCCAATTCGAAGGAAGATTTCTGTTTGTATAATAAAAAAAGAGGCAGGACACAGTGTAGGGACTGGGTACAAAGATATGGGGGTGCAAGGAAAGATGGCAGCCCCACAGTATGCGCACACACACACACTTCTCTCTCACTGCATCTAAAGCAGGAACTTCCCTTGGGCAGCTGTCTTGGTAACTCTTCACAGCTCCCTCTCCAGCACATGCAAGAGCAGGAAAAATATAAAGGGGATAGCTGACTGACCTGGACAATTACTGCTTTAACTCTGACCCCAGAGAGGATGCCTGAAAACCCCAAGACTCAGGGCCAGCCCCTGAGCGATGACAATAACCCTATTATCCCCATTTAGAGAACAAGCACAAAGAGGAGCGACTAAGCACATTTCTCAAGGTCACACAAAAGTCAGTGACAGAGCAGAAAACTGAACCCAAGCTCAACAGCACATTTCTTCCTCTCTTAGACCACCCAGCCCCCCCTCCAGGATGGAGGCACGCTAACCCCACTGCAGAACCACCAATATACCCCCAAATCCTTTCACTATTTCCCACACACCCCTAACCCCACACCCTCAGCTCCCCCAAATAGGAAGAGATCAATGCCCCCATCCCCACAAAGTGGCTGTGAGAGGGGGAGGGAAGCTTAAGGTTTAATTAAGTGAGGCTCATAAGACCTTTTTGGAGAGCCAAAGGCAACCAGACCTGAACCCCAAAATTAATCCCTGCCCCCCCTTCCAAACAACCCCAGAGATAACCACTCATTTCAGACTCACCAGCTTCATGCTTTACCCGGCTCTATTTACTGTTACTATCCTCGTCCTTCCTGCCCAAATCTGCAAAGCATCATGGGATAGGTAGTCCCTTTTTTATTTCCATATGTGCAACGCCTCAATCCTTCCCAGGATGAAGTCATGGCCTACCCCCGCTCACTCCCCTCCAAAGGCATGATGGGAGTTGTAGTCTCCTCCTCACCTTCTCTCCCTCGCACCGTTCTTCCATTGGCGTTGTAGTCCTGACGGAGCATGCCGGGAGTTGTAGTCCCGGCGCTGAGGTTCTCCCCTTCACCCTAGGGAGGGGGAACTACAAGTCCCAGGGTCTCACAGCTGCAGCAGGTGGGAGCTTGGATGTTGATATCAACATGGCGCTTGTCAGACAGACAAAGACAGTCAGTCTGGTGTGATTGAGCCAAAAAGAGAGAGAGGGAGAGAGGGAGAGAGAAAGGGGGATTCTTTCTTGGGGGAGGTAGGAGAAAGGGGGGCTGGAAGCTTGAGGAATTTTCACACCCCCTCCTTTCTTGCACCCACCATCTTTTCTCCCCTCTTGCACTGGGACTGGGGGAGCAAAGGGGGGGTCCCCCTCTCTACTTCTGCTGTTAAATGGTGAGGTGGAGAAGTCCCCAGGATCTTGAGGTGAGTGCTACCAGGGATTGGGGGGGGGGGGCAATCTTGCTGCTTCTGGGAAAGGAAGTGAAGGGGGGGCAGGAATCCCTTTCTAGTCTGTCTAGGGGAGTTTAGCACTGGGGTAAGGAGAGTGGCACCTTGACACCCAGAATGGGTGGGAGGGGAATTTGGGGGGTGTTTATAGGATGAGGGGGGGGGTCCCTTATCCTTTAATGTTTACTGGTGTCCATTAAGCTTTTAGCATTTTTATTTTTATTTTCCTTTTGGCTGGGAGAGAATTTGGGTGTGTTTTTTTTCTCCTCTGTAGGATGGGGAGAGATGGGTGGCTCCTTGTCTCCTTGAGGCACAGCATTGAAATGGGTGGGGAGGTGTCCCTTAGGCTGTGTTGGGATTTTGATGAGGGGGCTTCAGCAGGGGGGATGGTGGGTGAATGAGATGAATTGTGTGTCTTGACTGTGTGGGGGGATCACCTCAGACTGGGCTGGGTTTTGTGGGCTAGTTTAATGTTGCGATCGGGACTGTGGTTTCCATGGGTCACACAGGACAGTGTGTAAAAGAAACTGTGTGGTGGGAAAGGGGAGCAGGGGGATTCACTTGCACTAGGGTAGACTCCGATTTGGGTGGGTTTGCGGTGTCATACATTTGTGCAGTCATTCTTAAAGCTCCTGGAATAAGGAATGGCTTGGGGGAGGAGTGAAGGGTTGCTGCTTTTAAGAGGGCTAGAGTGTTTTTTCGTGGTGTCTCTTGCACTGTATTAAGTTTTACTGGGGAATTGAACAGGACATTTAGGAGGGGAGGTCTAGGGCAGATGACTCCTTGTATAATGGTGATGGGTATGTTCTAAGCACCTGTCCTCTCCGGATGCATTGTGACATGAATGTGAGGGTCCCCTTAGGTTCTGTTTTTGGAGAGGGGCAGAGATCTAGTGCTGGGATGCAGGAGCAAATAGGGTGGGCACGTGCGATGACTTTGGAAAGGGAGGTTCCTTTCAAGGAGAGACTGTTCAGAGATGAGTCTGTGCCGATGGAGTGTGCAGAGAGTAGTCGTAGGGCTGAGACGCTGGGGTGTGTCACCCTGCCAAAAAAAAAAAATCTGCTTGGAAACAGAGGAGCATGACAGGGAAGAGGAAGGTGTGAACTCTTGGTGCTTCCAGCTGTTGGGGTACTTTTTGGGTATGTTGCCTAAACTGGGGATTGGTTGCCAAGGTGGCTTGTTGTGCCCTTGAATGAGAGAGGTTTGGGTGGGATGGGATCTTTTTATTTTTAAAAAGAGGCTCTGATTTTTTTGGATGCTGGCAAGGGCTTATCTGGGGCAATAATTTGCATACCTTTGTGTGGTCCTGGAAAAGAGGAAGGATGCAGGAGGGAGCAGAAAAGTCCGCTGTGCTTGTTTTGTTTTGCAGAGAGTTAAAATAACACTGTGCCTGGGTAGAGTGATTTCCCCCCCCCCCCCTCTTTAATGTGCTAAATATGCAGCAAGATGAACCGTGGTTGGGTTTTTTATCCTCTGCTTTGGTGGCGGGGTTGTGTGTATGGAGAGGCGGTGATTAAAAGTGACTCTTAAATATGTCCCCAGGGAACAATTTTTTGATTAATCCTGCAAGCATCGGTCATGTCTGTTCTCTCCACCCATTACAAAGAGGGGAAGGAAAGGATGTCTCGTTATTGGTGGTGGAGAAGAAACAAGGGAAGCCAGTGTGTACTGTCATAATTATGTCCGTGAAGTCTGTGTACATATACAATATATATTTGAATTGTTGTGGATCTGTGTGGACTCTATGGCGGGGGCGGGGGGGCTTCAAGTGCAAAATACTACGCGAGAGAAATTGAAGAGGAGGATTTTAACTTTTTATCGAAGAGATGGCAAGTGTCTAAACTGATGCCCGCTGGAGCCCTGGCTAAGCTGGTCTGACCAGCAGTGGGATGATGGGTGGGGGGAGGGAGAAGGAACAAGCTATTTAGACAACACAACTTTGTTTGTGTAGTTTCCTTGATGGTTTTTGGATTCTTTTTACAAGGCAGATGGCTGGAAGATGTGGAGCGTCTGTCTGGATCCCGTGATGCGAGTAGCTCATTTTTGCAGGGCTCATCAGGTGCAGGGCCTCTCTGCTTCCTTCCTGGGATGGTGTGGGCCGGTATCTGCTTTCCTCCATGGATGGGGGAGGAGGAGTCCTGGGCAGCTTTTTTTCCCTAAGATGATTGAATTTTCTTTGGCCTTGCTGTCTCACTAGAAGGAACTACAGCTATATTATCTTCCATTCAGCCATGCTCATGGTGTGTGTGTGTGTGTGTAATCATCTCTGTAACATCTTTCTCCCATCCCTGCAAGAGCACACGCTAGGATGAAATTATTTGCAGGCAGGAAGCATCATGTAATCGTGTGTTCTGTCCCTCCCTCTTTGATAGCTTAAGCATTTCTGTTTTCAATTCCCAAGGAAATGATTGAGGGGTGGGGGGCATTTTTCATACACTAGGATTGAACTTTTAATTTATTTATTTATTTAAAGACTCAGACAGGTTCCGCTCTCCAGAAGATGGCAAATACTTCTCGCAACCCAAGTTTGAGGGAGAGCTGGGGTCTCTGACTTATCCCGTAGAGGCCAAACGGATCTATCTGGGAACATTTTGTGCTTTTCTGATTTATACAGGGATCCTCTCTGTTTAGCTGTGTGTGACAGGCAGAACTCTTTTGCAGGGCTGGCAGTATTGTTCTGTGAGCTGGGCATAGAATGAGGAAGTTCATTTTCATTTAACTGTTCCTCTCTCATTAGTGAATCGGCGCCGGAACTTTTGCCCCCATGCCCTCTGCCTCGTGTTTTAACATGCAGTGTTAGGTACGCGATTTTGGCCCCAACCTGTGTTACTATCAGCACCCGAAACATGAGCATGGCTACCTGTGTAAACACAGGAAATTGCTCCTTGATTATTTAAAACAGGTGTGGGGAACCTGATCAGGCTTGTGTCTGTTTCTTATTTGGCCCTTTTCCAATTCCTGGATCTGGCCCCTTGATCCTATTTTTATCCTCAGACAGTTAGAGTGAGCTTAGGTGAAAGAAGCAGAGGGAGGACATTCACTCCTGGGCAGGAGGATGGGTCCAATGTTTAGATCAGGGGTGGAGAAACTCAGGCCCAGGGGCCCTTTCCAGTTCCTGACCCTGGCCCCTGGATCCAGATTCTACACCAAAAGCGCTGAAAAACTGAGCTCCGGTTAAGTGACTAGAGATGAGGGTCTGCACGCAAGAGAGATCCATGATCTGGACCCTCCTTTCCTTGAGTGCACGCTTTGTACATCCCCACCTCCAACTTCTATTTGGTCTTTAGAGTTTGTGTTAATTTTTAAAGTAGCCCTGGCGGGGGGAGGTTCCACATTCCTGATATAGATCCATGATCTGGACCCTCCCTT
The DNA here is from genome assembly GCA_003113815.1 of Sphenodon punctatus. Classification (NCBI taxonomy): domain Eukaryota; kingdom Metazoa; phylum Chordata; class Lepidosauria; order Sphenodontia; family Sphenodontidae; genus Sphenodon; species Sphenodon punctatus. Next base: position 2,941,376 of record QEPC01008369.1, on the reverse strand, counting down.
TTCTTCCCCCACCCTTAAGCACTCCCATTCCCAACTTGTGTGCCACCCATGGAGCTTGTACTAACTTTCAAAGTGGCCTCCTGTAGGGGATAAGTTTCCCCACCCCTGATCTAGAGTGATGTCCCATGTTTGGCTGCACGGTAGCCTCTTGAGACTGGGGGGGGCCCCTTGCAGATCAGCTGTTCAGCAGCAAAACACGCTGTCTGTCAAACAACTTATCCTTGGGGGGCAGCAGCACCTTCTTAGTTTGCTGGCAAGCACCTCCGCCTGTGCTACGGCCAGTAGATGGGGGGTAGGCTGCTGCCTGCAGGGGATCAGCTCTGGTCCTCTGCAGGGTGTAACCTCCACCCAGTTTACCCATGGTCAGGGTTGCTGCGGGTGGACTGGCTGCCTTCTCCTGTCCACCTGCTTCAGCCCTGCCAGGATCTCCCAGTCGCTTCTCCTCCAGAGCTGCTGCCAACCGACCAGACGTGCTCTCTGTCTGCCTGCTGGCAGGCAGAGCGATCTGTGGCATGCCCCACGTATGCCACTCTCTGGTACGGGCATAAGGAGTATTTGAAAGAGCCCTCTGCGTCTAGGTGACGCTGTAAGACTGGCTTCCAGCTATTTTATAGTAGCAACACAAGTGCAGCTGCACTGTGGTTCAGGCAGAGATGGGGAGCGTTTTCCCTCCCAGGGGCCACTGTGAAAATTAGGACAAGCTCGGAGAGCCACATAGAAGCTGAAGGCCGGACTGCTTGAGGGGTGCACTTGGGAAGAGAAGGGTTCAGGTCATGAATCTGTCCCCTATCCTAGTGTGCATCATGCTATCATCTCTGCTTCCTTCCCCTGAGCTCATTGTTTGGGGGTAGGGACTGGATACAGGGGCCAGATCCAAGAAGTGGAACAGTGCTTAATTTCAGTTTAAGAAAAAAATAAATTGCCATGCCTCCCAGCCCAGAATTTCTCAGAGTAGGGACATGAAGCCTTTGGTAAAAACAGACATGACGCTACCTCCACTTTAACTCTCCTTTAACATTTCTTATGCATGTTGCAGGGCTGCATAGAGCACCAATACAGCCCTGCAACATGCATAAGAAATGTTAAAGCCGTGTTAAAGTGGAGTTAGTGTCAAGTCTGTTTCACCCCTTTTCTCCAGCTAGCAATCAAACCACTGTACTAAGCTGCCTCTCTACAGCTGAATATAAGATGGGAGCACTTGTGATTTAATCTGTACAACGATCAGCACAGGAAGTGGGGCAGGAAAGGCATTCATGAAAGCCAAATAAACCAGACAGGGTTTTTTCTGGCTTTTATTTTCAACCCTGAAATGTCCAATATTGTTTTTTCCGGGTCTTTCACAGTTAGGGCTGAGCCCTGGCAAGCCCCGCCTCTCGTGCAAATTAAGCCCTGAAGTGGAGGTGGGCCAAATAAAAAGTAGCCATTGGGCTCATTTAGTCCCCATCTAAATGAGGTTCTCCATCCCTAGGCTAGAGGAATTGAGGGAATTTTTCAGGAAATTCTGAGGAGTTGAGGCTTTCTTGTTGCTACCACTGGGTTACTGTATGGTCTTGGGGAAGTCGCTCACAATTATTTTAGACTCACTAGTATGTTCCATCTAGCCTCTCTGCCTCTGTTTCCCTGTGTATTAAATGGAGATTCTTCAGAGGAGCAATGTCTTTCCAGTGCTTTGAAAATGCAATTGTAAAACACCTCACGGAATATTATATTGCAGCGGTACAAAGTGGCACGTTCTCGGTCTTCGGAAGAATAACTAGAGAAATGTGAGCTTTGGGGTTTTTTTTCCTTTACTTTGATAAGACAGAGTTGTACAGTAAAATGTACCTGTTATCTCCATAACATCTAGATAATAGGAATCTTATGAAGCCCACTGCGTATGACATGATGTTCGAGAGGGTAGGGAAATCCAGATGGAAGAAATAAGTGAAATTCTAGATAGAGGGTTCAGTCTTAATTCTAATATACTTTTACCTCTGCTTTAGAAATTGCTGTTTTTGCTAGGAGTGTCTGATGGATGCTGGATTGTGTGGGATGGCGGTGGATTTGGTCTTGGCATGAGCTTCGGGGGGTTCTGGATGAAGCAGTGGATTATGTTGTCTCTTAGAAGGTGTGTACCCTCAAAGCAAACCCCATTAGCCAACTGCCAGTCTATGCTTCCTTGAACAAAGCAACAAACTAGGCTCTGCCTAGCTCTGTTTAATCTAACTGCTGCTCCTAAAATAAGGGAACTCTCTAAACTGTTCTTAACTACCTTGCCTAGCCTCGTCTTAATATGGGTGAGGCTAGATGCGTTCATCATTTTAGTAGGTAAAACTCCATCTGAGTACTTATCTGTTTTCATCCTGGAGTCAGGCAAACAAGGTTTGTTTGTGCCTATGTGATCTTAAGAATCAGAAGCTTGTATTCTTGTCCAGGATCAGGCTGCTGTATCTTCTTTCTGTACAGCAGGGGTGGGGAACCTTTTCTGTCCCAGGGGTCACACTGAAAATTAGCATGAGCTCCGAGAGCTGTTGGGAGCGTGGGTGCTTAGCAGGTGTACTCCAGAAAAGGAGGGCCCAGCTCATGGATCTGTACTGTGGATCTGTCCCCTACCTGTGTGTGCCTGCCCTCCTCTCTGCCCTATTATCCTGAACTCAATTTTTCAGTGCTTTATTATTATTATTATTATTATTATTATTATTTATTATAAACATTTATATAGCGCCAGCCATGTGCCTGGCGCTGTACAGAACATAGAAATAGACACAGTCCCTGCCTGTGGCTGCTTCGTGGTAGAGACTGGATCTAGGGGCCAAATCCAAGCACTGGAAAGGGGCCGCATTTGGCCCCTGGACCTGAGGTTCCTCATCCCTGCTGTACAGGAATATGATCTGAACATGGATGAGGGCCTGTATGATCACGTACAATATTCTAATAAAGACATCAGTGTAACAATATATGCGAGCTCTCTCCTTGGTGCTGGGCCCAACGTGGGATGCGTGGACCAGGTCCCTGTACAGAGGGAGCATACAGCCGTCTGAATCAGGTTTCAGACCAGACTGAAGTGGAGATGTCTACAAGCTTCAGATTCGTATGCGCCCAAGATCACATATTAAACCTGGCTCAAAATGGTTGGAAACCAGGGGTGCGGAATCTTTTCCTGCCCTGGTGGGGGCCTCTTTGAAAATGGGCACAAGCTTCAAGGGCTGCATAGAAGTTGGGGGCAGGAGTGCTTCAGGGGTGCGCTCGGGAAGAGGACGGTCCAGATCCTGGATCCATCCCCCGTCCTTTTGTGCCTGCCTTCATCCCTGCTCCCGTAACCTGAGCTCGCTCTTTCAGTGCTTGGGGGTAGGAACTGGATAGTGGCGCCAGAGCCAGGAAATGGAAAGAGCCCGTGTGGTGTAGTGGTTAAGAGTGTAGTACTTGGGACCAGGAAGGGGAGGCCCTGGTTCAAGTCTCGCCGTAGCCATGAACTCACTGAGCCAGTCACAGATCTCTCAGCCTAACCTACCTCACAGGGTTGTTGTGCGAATTAAGAGCTGAGTTAGTTAGTAGTTAATGTTACAGTTAATAAGTTAATGATTTGTAAGCCACCCTGAGCCTAAGGGATAGGGTGGGATAAAGATTAAATTAAATAAAAACTGGCTGCGGGTTGCATTCCCTTACCCCTTCCCTTCTCCCACCCGAATGGAGGTAAACAGATAGGGTAAAACCAGATGTGACGGTGCCCCAGGACCCACATGCGTGTCCACATGCCACCAGACGGCGCTGGACTGCCCCGTGGCAGGTAGGTGACTAGCCTGGGCTGCCGGTGAGGTCTAGCCTGTGTGTTTGGCCCTTGGCATCCTCACTTCCTAATAAGACAGCCCTGGCTGTCGTGGGGTGGGGTGCTTGGAGCAGGGTGGGAGCGGGGCCAGCCACCTGCACGTTAGTTGAGCTCCCCGCCTTAACTTAATGGAGGGAGGCAGAGCCTAGTTGCTTTGTTCACGGCAGCATAGGTTAACACCTGACTAAAGGCATTTGCTTTGGGGTGACACGTCTTCCAACAGATACAACACAACCAACCTACCAAGCTGATAGTATCTTTTGCACAGGCATAATCCAGCATCCATGCAGGGCCTGTAAGGGCTCCAACCGGAGAATCCAGACCAACTAGAAAGCATTTTCTTTGCCGTCTGGGACGTTGTGGATTTTAAGTTAACCACGGAATGCTGTCCATGTAGAAGTCCTGTTGCAAAGGAGCAAGCCTTCACCTCTTTCAGGAACAAAAAAAAATCAATAGAGAGGGGTTATGTTCATAGTTGAACTTTGCATTAAACTTAGAGTGGCTCCGAGCCCTGAGTTCAGGAGTCCATTTTCGCGGAGCTCTTTGCAGGATCAGGGCCTTGTTGGGTGAAAATTTTCATTGTATGAAAAATTATTTATTTATTTATTTATTTCATAAATCTCGTACCCCCGCACCCTCCTGCTATCAACAGCTTGGGGCGTCTCACAATATCTCATTAAAACATAAATACAATATAAATATAAATATATAAATATAAAGTAACAAACACATTAATGGAGCTAAAACTCCCCTCCCCCCCAAACTCCCCCATCCATCACCCGTCTCCTTCACCAAAAGCTAACAGGAAGGACGGTCTGGAGCCAAATGGACCTCCGTCAGGAGGGAGTTACACAGCCTTCATGCGGCCGCTGAGAACACCCTCCCCATCATCACCGCCCAAGAAACTCGGGGGACCTTGAGAAGGGAGCCCCCAGGCGACCGCAGGGCTGATCTAGAAGCCGGGGAGTGAGGCGGTCCCGTAGGTAGGTAGGGTCCAGGCCGTGTAGGGCTTTATAGGTCAAAACCAACCCCTTGAATCGGGCCCGGAAGACTGTAGGCAGCCAGTGCAAAGAACGTAGCACCGGTGTAATTTGCTCCTGGTGACCCATCCCCGTAAGGAGATGGGCTGCTACGTTTTGCACCAGCTGCAGCCTCCGAACCGTCACCAAGGGTAGCCCCATGTAGAGCGCGTTGCAATAGTCCAGTCTTGAGGTGATGAAGGCACGGATGATAGTGGTCAGGTCGGAGTCCGAACAGTACGGCCGAAGCCGCTGCAGCAGATGTAATTGGTGGAACTCGCTCCTCGCCAGAGCCGCCAACTGAGCATCCAGGTGGAGCTGCGACTCAAGAAGCACCCCCAAAATAAGGGATAGTGTTTTATTTTAAGGGACAATTTAGGGGAAATGCCAGTCCTCTTGGCATACTAGATATTTCTTCTCTCAAGTGCACATTTTTACTTGCCCTTTGGTATATATGTTTCAATACATTTAATGTTTAAATTTGGCATTCATCTGCTTTTAATTAATAATAATAATTTTATAATTTATAGAACACTTTCAGCTGACAAAATATTGTATAGTATGTACCTAGGTCATCCATGCAACAACTTAGTGAAGAAGAATTTATTATTCCTATTTTACAGATGGGGGAACTGAGACTCAGCGAGAGCGACTTGCCCAAGGCCACTCGTGAGTTCATGGCTAAGATGGAATTTGAAACCTGGACTCCCAGGTTCAACATCTTATCCATTAGGCTATATTTTTAAAAGATAAAATAAAGACTTAGGTAGTCATCCTAGCACACGGGTTCCCAAATTCTCCTGGATCCCTGTTTTGAGATTTAAATATAATCCTGTGACCCTAGACAGGAATAGAGGCATGCAGTGTGTATCCTGTTTCCTTTGCAACCGACAAACCCCTTCGACGTCATAACTCATAGTTTGGGAAGCTTTGTTTGTTCTGGCATCTTAGTGCGACCTATGTCAACAACGTTACCTTTTGCTTTCACTTTGCACGTTGTCAATAATGTTTAACAATATTAGGTGATGGTGATTTAGCAACTTAAAGTGTATTGTAAAATGACTTGCATCTAATTTGTTTAAATGTTTATGGATCTGTTTAACTTGACACGTAAATACTCCTAGGGGAGCCAATGGCTGTTGGTCTACACGCTTAATGTTCAGTGAAAGAAGACATGGGGTATTTTTAGACGTGACGGGCCCGGAGGCCCACCACGCTCAATCACGTTTTGGATCCCAGTCAGGAATCAGTCCGTCCGTCCTTTAGACATTGTCCTGATTCTGGAGGGGGATCGGGACGGGGCTGCGCGACGTGCGGCCGCACAGCCCGTGCTCCCCCGGCCACCCGCCCTCTGGGAGACAATCCGGACTGGCTGAAGGTAACAGACGTGACTTTTGACCGATCCCGGATCATGGCCAATCCAACCACGGTTGGGGCCCGATTGCACCACGATTCTGGGCCTCCGGGTGGCCGGAGGTCCAGAATTGTGGTCATTGAGAATGGGGTGAACATCTGGCAGGAACCCCAACAGATGTTACGGGACGAACGGTCACCACAGGGGATTCACCGTGGTAGACGTTATCAGACCACGGTCAGAAATTACTCACTGTCCCAGTTTCAGATCCCAGCTGGACCTACAGAGTGGGTGACCAACTCTTGTGGATTTTATCACCGATCTCCCAGTAGTTACTGCTTTCCCTTGTAATAATGACTCCAGAAGCAGAAACGTCTCCATGGAAAGTCAGCTTGGATCTCTCTTTCAAGTACATTTTGATGCCCCTATGCCCCACCTCCCCCAAGAAAAGCTAGAAAATATGAACTGCAAAGGCTCAGGAACCTGCTCTATTAAAGGAATCCACTATGTGCAAGCGTTGGATTAGATGACCCTTCAGGTTCCTTGCAGCCGTAAAATTCTATGATCTATTTAATCAATTATTTCAAAGTACTGCCTGCCGTGCTCCAAAGGCTCAGCATGGCTGACACGGCGTACATCAAGGGTGAGCAACCTCAGCCTCGGGGGTTAGATTTGGCCCGCGTCTAGTTTTTATTCGGCCCCTTTCCAGTTCCTGGATGTGGTTCGGATCCCCCAAGCACTGAAAGAGTGAGCTCTCAGGGCAGGGGGAGCAGAGATGAGGGCACACACACAAACAAGGAGAGGGGACAGATCTGTGGTAAAAATCAATGATCTGGTCTCTCATCTACCTGAGCCCACCATTTAAAGTTCCCCTGCCTCCAACTTCTGTGTGACCTTTATGAGCTTGTGCTAATTTTCAGTGGCCCTCGGAAGGGAAAAGGTTCTCTGCTCCTGGCATACGTAAAAACGTGTATAAGATAAAATCAGTTAAAATAAAAAAAATCCCCATTTTAAAAACAACGTCCCAAATCCTATCCCTGCCTGTCCACATAAATAGGGCTTGCTTCATAAGACCATATAAACTAGTCTCGTGATTCAAGCCTGACTTACGATTGACTACTTAGAACTGGCAATGCCGTGCTCTGTTATTGCCACAAAAAGGAAACCAGTGTAAAGAGACCATAGCTGTTGCCTAGTGGATAAGGTATTTGACTTGGGACACCAGGGTCCAAATCCCATTTTAGCCATGAGCTTACTGGTTGGCCTTGGTCAAGTCACTGTCATAAGAACATAAGACGTGCCATACTGGGTCAGGCCAATGGTCCATCTAGCCCAGCATCCTGTCTCTGACAGTGGCCAATCACGGTGGCTTGGGAGAAGCACCCAACAGGTCACAATGGGGGATCCATACCCTGTTCTTTTCCCCCAGCTCCCGTCATGTTCCCTGATCCTGTCTGGCTAATAGCTGCTAATGGACCTATCTTCCAGAAACTTGTCCAAACCTCTTTTAAACTCCGCTGTACTACTGGCCCTTACCACAGCCTCTAGCAGTAGATGATTCCACAACCCAATTATAAGCTGAGTGAAAAAATACTTTCTGTTTATTTGTTTTAAACTTGCCACCCATGAATTTCATGGAGTGTCCCCTAGTTCTAGTACTAGCTGAGAGGGTAAATAACTGCTCCTTGTTTATTAGTTCCACCCCACTCATGATTTTATAGACCTCTATCCTATCTCCTCTCAGTCGTCTCTTCTCCAA
>QEPC01008369.1:2881897-2903994 GCA_003113815.1 Sphenodon punctatus | reverse complement strand
CCTCCCCACCAACCCTCCCAGTGCTCCCCCTGCTGCCACCAAGGGGAGTCACTGGGTCCACCCCCCTTTTACCCCTCCTCCTACACCCCCCACCCTACCACCCTAGCCCTGTACAAAAAAGCCCACAAAACAATAATAACCCCCTGCGGCCCCGAAGTGCCCCAAAGCGCCGCGCCTTTTGGCTCTCTGCTCCGTGTCCGATTCTGAGCGGTGGCTGACCTGTGGCTCCACTACACCTCGCATCCAGCCACTGATACTTGGCAACTCTTTGCCTAGCCAGACCCCTTCTTCTGGCTGCCATGTCTCCCCAGGATTGAAGCCTGGCTTCTAGCACCAGGACGCTGAGCGGAAGATCTGTCCACTTCTTGTTCATGCTTGATCCCTCGCTTGCTCTGTGCCTAGTCCCTCAATAGACGCTCTCTGCTCCGTGTCCGATACTGACCCTCTGCGCTCATCCTCCTGATACCGCTGCTCCAGTCCTTCTCCCTAATCCACCCACGCCCTGGACCCTTACGTAGATACATAAACTCCCTCAAGCAGATGCTTCGTTATTGGATAGCCTTGATCATAGAGCCGATGGTGCATCTTTTGGCATCTGCTGCATGTGAAGGAAGGTCACTTGTACAAACTCTTGAATTTTAACGCCATTAACTTCTGCATAGCAGTAGGCTCTTTTATCCTCCTCGTGCAAAGGGGTATGTCTAGGGGAAAAGTCGTGAGCTCCGTAGGTGCTCCTCATGTTAAAGTATCAGGACACGGGCTAAGATTTACGAGCATAGAATAATTACATTACCTGGGGTTATTCTCCTGTAGCCACACTCTGAGAAATTACAGTCTTGTACTGCAGGATTGCTTATCTGTTATTCTATATAGATCTCTGTCTGTACTTAAACGCATGGTCAGGAGCTTCTTTCTGGGGCAGAATGAGGATAGTTTCACTCTGGACTTTATTAACACACGTTAGGTAGATGATGGCTCATGTAAAAGGTGACAGTAGAGAGGGAGGTCAAGACCTTCCATTTAGAAGACCCGTGATCTGATCATTAAAAAGACAGCAAGAGACGAGAGATTTAAGTTTATTATAATTATGAATTTATAAGCTTTATTTTGGTGGGTAATGTGGATTGGAGAGGGATGTTGGGATAGCCATGCCCTCAAGATTGGGGTGGGGGTTTGGTGCAGGCTGGGGAGGGGGTCTTGCGTAGGGAGAGAGACGGTTGTAAATTGTAATTTTAAAACTGTGTGTTTTGGGAAATGGTTAGAAAAGAAAGGGGTTTTGTGGGATAGCCACAATTGCTCTGTGAGAGGGAGGGTTATCGGCTGAACTGGAAGGCTAGAGTCCTAGTGCTAGAGTCACAAGGCTGGAAGGGATCTCAAGGGTCACCTAGTCCATCCTCCTGCCCCACTGCAGGACCTGCCACGCCCCAACCATCTGCACGGAGAAGTTCCACCAATAGCTACAAGTAGAGACTGGGACGAACCAGAGCACGCTGATGCCTGAAATAACAGGAAATAATTTTCGAATAAGAGGATCCAGATGTCCCAAACAGGTGGGAAGGGACTCCTTGTTGGGGGCAGCAGGGGTGTGGATGGCTTTCGTGGTGAGTCCTCACAGGACCTGGGCCCAGCAGGGTGAGTCCTCGCAGGATCAGGGCAAGTGGAAGCAGTACCTTGAAGTCCGGAGCAAGCAGGGGTCAGTCCAGGAAACTCAGTCCAGGAGGATAGCGCTGTGCAAGGGTGAAGCAAGCCAAGGTCTAAGATGGAGCAGAAGTCAAGCGGAGAGATCCGTCCGAAGGGCAAAGGGCGAGGGGGGAGAGGGAGCGGATGCGCAGGTAGGGGCTAGGGAGCAAGGAGCTGGGCTAATGGTTGTAGAGAGCACGAGCCAAAGCGATCGGTGTGAGCCAGCTAGAGGCGTTGAGCTGTTCTGAGGAGCCCAGGGCAGGATCTGGCTTTTAAAGCCGGCCAGGTGTCCCCAACACCAATGGGAGAACAGCTTAGATCCTGGTACCTCAGCTGGGCCCAGGTGCTAGCGGTGATAATAGGGCTCAGCTGGTGAGGCGAGAGCTTGTGGGATCTGCGTGGGAGGAGCCCTAACAGATACAAGGAGAGGCCCGCCAGGAGGTGGCACAGGGGCGAAAACACCTGTTCGGTAACCAGTGTTTGTCATCTGTAAAAACAAACAAACAAATAAATAGACATGCCTAGTCCAGACAAAACCGAAGTCTGGATTTCTTTCTCCGTCTTTAGTGTCACATACGAGAGAAACTGTTGCATATCCTGTTCCTTTTGTTTTAACAGACTTCTGGAATGTTTGTCCAGTTGGCCAAAGTTCAAGTTACTCATCTACTGAATTGGTGTGGCCTAATGATTGCCTGAGGGAAAGTTGTCTTCCAAAGTACACGGCTCCGATAGTTGATGCTAAGTGCTTCTCTTAATGTTCCAGTTTAGCATTAGGCCTGACGTAACCTATCGTTGAACGTCTTCATTCTGATTTAAAATAGTGACTACTTTAAAGGCACAACCATATAAACAGGCTAGTCCTGCAAATTAGTTTTTCCATTTAGCTTATCCACAGTGTATGTTGTCTCCTTATAAGCAAGGGTGGAGCTAAAACAGGGAGAGGAGGTGCAGATGTTCTGGGGCCCACAAGCCTGGGGCTCCCATTCTCCTTGGTGCAACTGTGGCCCTTGCCACTGGGAGAGGGCCCCATTCTCTCTTATGCACCAGAGCCCATTCCAACCTAGCTACATCTCTGCTCCTAAGTGAGGAGGAGAGGAGGTGTCCGAACTTAACCCAGCCAATGGGAGGGAGCAATGTAGTTAAAAATGGTGCAGCCTGAAATCTTCCTAGTCTACAATACAGATGCGCTCCCTGCATAGCATTGCCAGGTCAAAATTAAGAGATGGCATTCTTAACTAATCCCATGTTGGCTACTAGTAATCGCCCCATTTTCCTCCAAGTTCTTACAGGTCAATCGTTTTACGATCTTGCCTGATACTTTCCCAGGTGTCGAAGTCAGGCTAAATGGTCTATAATTCCCTCAGTCTACCTTCTGTCCTTTATAAAAGATAGGTACTAGGTTTGATCTTCCCAAGGCCGCTGGGACTTTACATTTTGCTTCTAATGTACTAGTAAAAACTCCTTGTTAGTTTCTATCCTCCTTAGCTAGCTGCGATTCATTTTGTGTCTTGCCATGGATTTATCCCAACATGCCCCGTATTGTTCCTATATTTATTTATTTATTTACATTTTTACCCTACCCTTTCCCCAAGCATCAGGGTGGATCACCGCATTAAAATCCTCAGCTTTAGTGACCTGGCCTTCTTTCCACTTGTACAGGCCTACCTTTTAGCTTTCAGGTCGTTAAAACGATGCTTGTGCAGCTACGTTGACCTTATTTATTACTCTTTATTCTATCTTTTGAGATTCTTGGTATTCTCTGTCCACCTTGGTACAGTTCACAACTATGCTGCCGTTTATTATTTCTTTCAGAAACTTGTCAGTCCTCCTGAGCCCCTTCATCTTTTAGCTTTTTCCCTATCCAAACTTGCCTACTAACTGAATTTAATATTCATGCTGACGCCATGCTCGGAGGAGCAGAGCGTGAGTTCATAGCCACCGTGGCAACCATGGACCTGTCCCAAATGGTCAGCGACCCGACGCATGATGGCGGACATACCCTCGATCAAATCAAATACTTTAATTTCACGTAGCCTCAGCCATAGCGTATGATACAACCAAATGATTATGCCAACAGGCAGATACATAAAAAAAAAGATTAATACATCAAAATAAAACCGAGTATCAAACATAAAAAGATGGTGATAACTTATAAGTTAGGCATCATTACATACCCTCGATCTGATTTTCTGCACTGGCCTTGAGGCAGTGGATCCATTAGTGGGGGAGGTGTCAGCGGTCCCCGTGTCATGGATGGATCGTTACCTCGTACAGGCCTGTCTCCCGGCACATGTCTGCCCAAGGAGGGAAGTAGAACCAGTTTGGTTGGTCCGCCCCCAAAGATTGATGGAACCAGAGAGGTTCCGGGCTGCTCTGGGAGAGTTACCCGCTGATCTTGCCGACTGGACGCTCGATGGCTTTGTCGAGTTTTGGAATACCTTGCTGACTGGGGCCATCGATCAGACGGCTCCCAAGCATCTGCTCCCTCGACTTCGACATTGCAGAGCCCCTTGGTTGACTGAGGTGCTGTGGTTGTTGAAGCGTGGCGGTTGGAGCAACGGTGGCGACTATCCCGTGTTGAAGCTGACCTATTGCATCATAGAGCTAGTTTACGAGGCTATATGGTAGCTGTGCAGGCAGCAAAGAAGGATTTCTTTTCTGCCCTCATTGCTTCAGCTAAATCTCCTCCAGCGGAGCTTCTCCGGGTGGTGAGGGGGCTGGTCAGTCTGGCCTCCCTCCGCCTGGACCTGGAATCTTCTAGTGACTGCAGTGACACATTTGTTGATTATTTTGCTGATAAAATCGCTCGTATTCACCACGATTTCGACGCTGCGCTTAATATAATGGGGATGCCAGGGGCTGTGGAAGCCCTGCCTTGTCCAATTTCTTGGGATCAATTTTAGCAGATTTTGCTCGCTGATGCGGAGGATGCCTTGGGGGCTGGGGTGGGGTGTGTGGGTAAGAGCCACCTGTTGTGAATTAGATCCATGCCCGTCCTGGCTAATTAAGGCCTGCCAGGAGACACTGGGGCCGTTGCTGGCTGGAGTGGTCCTTGCCTCCCTTCGGGAGGGCGGGGTGCCGGGCTGCCTCAAGGAGTGAGTGGTTTAGCCCCTGCTCAAAAAGCCAACTTTGGACGTTGACACCCTTGCCAGTTATCGGCCTGTCTCTAACCTTCCCTTTTTAGAGAAGGCTATTGAACGGGTAGTGACTCAGCAGCTTCAGGAGCATCTGGACCGACTCAGTTTTCCGGATCCCTCGCAGTCCGGCACTGAGACTGCGTTGGTGGCTCTGGTCGACGACCTTTGTTGGGAGTTAGATCAGGGCTGTCTGACCCTGTTGATTTTGTTAGATCTATCGGCTGCTTTTGATACCATTGACCACAAGTTGTTGATGACACATCTGCGGGATCAAGCAGGGATTAGCGGGACTGTTCTTGAATGGTTCCGTTCATTCCTTTCAGGGAGAACCCAGTGGGTGGTGCTTGGAGAACATGTTTCATCTCCCCGGGACCTCTCGTGTGGAGTCCCACAGGGTTCTATTATTTCCCCTGTCCTGTTCAGCATGTACATGCAGCCGTTGGGCAAGATCGTCCGGAGTACTGGAGTTCGGTGCCATCAATATGCTGATGTGACGTAACTCTATCTGTCCTTTTCATCGGGCCTAGCCCTGAAGTCTTGGTGCTTACACGATGTCTGGCGGCTGTGGGAGACTGGATGAGGGCGAGTCAACTGAGGCTGAATCCTGACAAGACGGAGGTGATGTTAGTGGGGAAGGCGATGGATATGGTGTCCCCCCATCATTGATGGGGTCCGCCCCCCATTGGTACCTCAGGTCAAGAGTCTGGGAGTGCTCCTCGACTCGCAGCTCTGCCTAGATACCCAGGCTGTGGCTGTGGCGAGGAACGCTTTTCGCCAGTTACATCTAGTTCGTCGGCTTCAGCATCTCAGACTCTGATCTGTCCACTATCATTCATGCTTTCATTACCTCAAGATTGGGCTATTGTAATGCACTCTATGTGGGGCTGGCCACGGTGACGGTTCAGAGACTGCAGCTGGTGCAGAATGTGGCGGCCCGCCTCCTTATGGGGACGGGCCGCCGGGAGCACATTACACCGGTGCTCCGTGCTCTGCACTGGCTACCTATAGTCTTCTGGGTCCGATTCAAGGTGCTGGTTCTTACCTATAAAGCCCTACATGGCTTGGGCCCAACCTGTTTGCGGGATTGTCTCACTCCCCGTGTCCTTAACCAGCCCCTGCGGTCATCCGAGAGGCCCTTCTCGAGGTCCCCCGATAATTTATGGGGGCTGCTATAGAGAGGGCGTTCTCAGTGGCCGCTTCACGCCTGTGGAATTCCCTCCCCTTGGAGGTCCGGTTGGCCCCGGATCTTCCTTTGTTTCTGTGTCAGTGTAAGACCTGGCTGTTCTGTCAGGCCTTCAGTGAGGGTGGGTTGTTTAGGGGGATGGAGTGGGGTGTTTTAATTATGGGGGAGGTGATGCTCCCCTTTTACTTATAGCTTTATCTTGTTTTTGTTGTTTTATATATGTTTTTATTCTTGTAAGCCACCCTGGGCTGTTTATGGCAGGAGGGGTAGGGTACTAAATTTGAGAAATAAATAAATAAATTTAAGCGTATATTTATTTTTTTAAGAACCATTATCTGGATTTCGCTGAACTCCCTCTTTCCTTAGCATCACAGACTATCATTTCATGATCGTTTTCTCCATATTTCCCGTTCTGACTGCCACTTTTCAATTCTCCCCTTATCGGACAGAATCTGATCCAGAATAACCAAGCCCTTTGATTGTTTTTTCCACCTTTTGAAAGAGAAAGTTGTCCCCAGCGCATGCCAGGAACATTTTGGACACTTGATATTTTGCCGTTAAAACCATCCAACAGATGCCCAGATGGTTGAAATCCCCCATTGCTGTTGGTTCATGGCCTTTGTCAAGCTTAGTTAGCTTCTTGAAGAATGCCTCATCCGCTTCCTCTGCCCGATTTGACGGTCTATAAGAGAGACCCATTTTGCTCTCTTCCTTCTTAATATATAGTTCTACGTCCTTTTTCTCTCCCCCCCCCCCCCCACACACACACACTTTGCCTGTCCTTCTGGATCAAACCGTACCCCTCAAGATCATCACTCCAGTCATGAGTTATTCTGCCAGGACTCAGTAATTCCAATGACGTCATGGTTTCCTTCTTGTGTTAAGACTTCCAGTTCTCCCCTGCTTGTTTCCCATACTCCTTGTATATAAATGAGTATATGCATAAATATAAACATTTAAGATTGTTAAAAAGTCCCATGCAGGATTATCCTGCTGTCTTGTTTTTCATGGATCTCCTTCCTTGTTCCAACCCAAATCACAGGACCCCTTTCTTTGTACTTACCTCAAGTTTGTGCTGCCACCCCCACCTCTGTCGAGCGTAGCTTAAAGCCCTTGTCACAAGGTTAGCGAGACAATACCCGGAGATGTTCTTCCCAGCCTCCTCCGTAAGATGGATTCCATCTTCTCCTAGCAGTCTTCCCTTGCGAAACATGATCCCATGATCAAAAAAGCTGAAGGCCCTCTCAGTGGCACTACCTGCGCAGCCAGGCATTCACTTGAAGGTTGTGTCTGTTCCTGGCCAGACCTTTGTCCTTGGCAAGAAGGATTGAAGAGGAGACTACCTAGAATCCACAGAGCTGGAAGGGACTGCATCAAGTCAAGCCCCTGCTTGGTGCAGGATCTTCCATACCTAGATCATCTGCAGACACAGGCTCCTCCAGCCTCCTCTTAAAACCCTCCAGTGACAGAGAATCCACAGCTTCGCTCGGTAGCCCGTTCTATTGCCTGAGTACCCTTTAAAGTAAAACTTTTTTTCCTTGTGTTCTGTCTAAATCTCCCTTATTGTAGCTTGTACCCATTACCTCTTGTCCTGCCCTTAACCTACTGTCACAGAGCTTCATAGTCACCTCTGATCTGCTCAGGATCATAACTTGCAGCATCACTGGCTGCCCACATGAATGAACAGGAAGAGGACGTGGCTAGAGGGCCCAATGAGCTTTGGCAATCTCTCTAGCAAATCTTGGATTCAAACTCCAGGAAGGAAGCACATCTCCCAGAATGCCAGGTCTGGACAGCAGTTGACTTCCTTTCTTCTTCAGAACATAGGAAATGCCATACTAAGTCAGACCAATGGTCCATCAAGCCCAGCATCCTGTCTCCAAGAGTGGCCATACTCAGTCCCTTTGGAGGAGTACCCAACAGCTCATAATGGAGTGATCCATTCCCTGACACTCCTTTTAAGTGTGGTGGTTGAGGTCCTCCTATCCCTGTGGTCTACAAGCTGTCCTTCCTGACTACTGAGGTCCAACACTGTTCTCTTTATTCAGGAGAATCGGAAACACTCAAAGAACGTGCAAATGTGTTCTTACGTCTGTCTGCATAGAACGCTTTCTGATTTTTTTTTCTACTTCTAGTGATCACATGCTGCCAGGTGCCTTCTTTGTCCTTGTTCTCTGCTGTACTCTCTACCTGCTTCCTCCACCTGCTGTCGCCGAAATAATGCTTTCCAACTTCTGTCCAGGAAATCATCATTCTCCTAATCAGATGAAGCGTCCAAACCCTATTCTCTGACCTTCTCTTCCTATATGACCACCGACATGCACTTGCTGCAGATAAAATCTCAGTAGGTCACTTAAGGATACAGTAAGTGGTCCAAGGAGGATTACCTCTACATTGCTTGTCACTTCTAGTGATACTCTACCCAAGTCAGGACTGCAGGATTGCTCCCTGATATAAGAACAGTGTTTTAAAAACCAGTAGCATATACTTAAATATCTTCGGTGTAGCCAGACAAGGCCAGATGTATATACATAGGACCAGTTTTATTGGCAGCTCTATGTATGTGTGTAGCAATTTTGTGCACAGAATTAGCTTATAGAGAAAATTGGGCATAGTTAATCAGGAGGGGTGAGAATTGATTTAACTTCTGAAAATTTAATATTTAAACTTGTTTAAAATTAAGGACTAAATATAGTCCTCAAATCATTTAAATAAGCTTAAATATACTGACTTAATGAGCCTTCATCAAAGCAACTAATGAGTTAAAGTCTGCTTTTTTAATAAACAGTATCAGCAGGAGAAGCATCTTTAAAGTCAAGCTGGATTGCATAAAGTTAAATATCTGTGTAAATCAGAGCTAAAACAATTTATCGTGCCGAACACTGGTTTTATCGAAAACGGTTGATTTGCCACTTTCCAGATGAGGCAGAAACCTACTGGATTTCACGAGGATTTGCTGGGGTTCCCATTCTCAAAAGTCCAAAGTGCCAAAAGACTTTCCAAAGTGACAAAAATTTGTTGTGGGAAATGCCGAAAGCAATGATGGGTGATAGTTCTCAGATATGAAAAGTTCCTGTGACAATTCAGCAAGATAAGACGAAAATTCCTATCCATTCAGGAACAGCTGATTCAGCAGGAGTATAAATCTTGGTACGATTGGTGGTGTAGCTCTTGGTTCTGGGGTCAAAATGGTCAAACACCGGCAGTGAAAAGTCTGAAACCACGCTGGCCAGCTGCTTTAGTGTATCTTAGGATCATTCAAATGTAGCTTGATGGAAATCAGGAGTAAACGTTAGTTGTCTAGAATGTTTTTCTAGACAAAGTACGGATTAAAAATTGGAACAAGTGTGTTGAGCCATAGCACTACAGCAGGGGTGGAAGAACCTCAAGTCTGGGGGCCGAATGTGGCCCATGCCTAGTTTTTATGTGGCCCCTTTCTGGATCTTGCCCCTGGATCCAGTTCCTACCTTCCAAGCACTGAAAAAGTGAGCTCACGGGAAAGGAGCAGAGATGAGAGCATGTTCAGAAGGATCAGCTCAGTGCGCAACAGTGGTCAAAAAGCAAACGGATGTTAGGAATTATTCAGAAAGAGAGAATAAAACTGAAAATCATAATGTCCCCCAAATAAATCAATGGTGTGACCGCACCTTGTGTACTGTGTGCAATTCTGGTCACCCCGTCTAAAAAAATATATAGTAGAACTCAAAGAGGTGCAGAGAAGGGCAACAAAAATGATCAAGGGTTTGATAGGTTAGGACTCCTCAGCTTGGAGAAGAGATGACTGAGTGGGGAATATGATAGAGGTTTATAAAAACTCGAGGGGAGTGGAATAAGTAGATAGGGAACGGCTATTTACCTTCTCAGGTTGTAGTAGAACTAGGGAACATTCCAGGAAGCTAACTGGTAGCAGATTTAAAACAAATAAGAAAGTATTTTTTCAGTCAATGCACAGTTAAATTGTGAAATTTGTTGCCAGAGCAGGTTGTCAGGGCCAGTAGTATAGCTGCATTTAAAAAGGGACTGGATAAGTTGTTGGAGAATAGGTCCATCAACAGCTATTAGCCAAGTAATAATCTTCACAACCTCGCTCCCCCCTACTTCTCTGCACTTATCGCCCTCCATACTCCAGCCCGTGCACTTCGCTCCTCCTCTGTCCCCTCTCTCGCCCTTCCACGCCTTCCCTGCTCCCCTAAGCGCCTTCGTCCCTTCTCACTTGCTGCCCCCCATGCCTGGAACTCCCTCCCTGTCCACATCCGCCTTGCCCCCTCCCTTCATACCTTCAAATCTCTCCTTAAAACTCACCTCTTTCGCTCTGCTCTGTCTGACTCTTTATCCTGCTGAGCCACTATTCCTATACCTACGGTCTGTTTACCCTTCTCCTTGCAACATGGACCTGCCTGCTGTCATTCTCATCGTAACCAAGCCAAGTACGTGCACTTGAGACCTCGCATCTTCATGAATGTTAGACCCCTTGTCTCTCCCTCTGTTCCCCTTCCTATGTCTCTCCCCCAGCTCCTGTCTCTCAGATTGTAAGCCCTAGGGACAGGGACCGTGTCTATTTTATTACTTTGTAAAGTGCCAGGTACACTGCTGGCGCTATATAAATGTTTGTTAATAATAATAATAATAATAATAAAGTAGATTAAGAGATGGGAACTTCTTACTGTTGGGATCAGGGAGTGATCAACAGGGAATGGATTGCCCATTGAGACTGCTGATATTTCTCCCTTGCAACTGAACTTGGCCACTGTCGGAGACAGGATGCTGGACTTCATGGACCATTGGTCTGACTCAGTATGGCAGTTCGTATGATAAGGTGCAGATCCACGTTACAGGTTCTTCCTCTGATCCCTTCCGCTTCCTGAGCGCACTTCTTAAGCAGTCTCACCCCTTCTACGCAGCCCTCAAGGGCTCGTACTAATTTTCAAAGTGGTTCCTGGGAGGGAAAAGATTTTCCCACCCCTAGTGTATAGTCTCCCCCTGGTTAGCCAAAACTGCTAGTAGTTTCTTGAACCAGATCTAGTTTCAAGGGTAAGACCTATCGTATGGCTCTACCAATCAACGAGGATGCTTTAGGAGAGTACCTTTAGGAAAGTACAAACGGAGCATGATTTAACTCGCTGTTAAAACGGGGGGTCGTTCCCCCTGTGCGTCACGGCCCACGGAGATATTTCAAAACATATTGCTTCTGTGCATTTAAAAACACACTGCCTTGAGATACTTTTTTTCCTTTGGCAGAATAATTGGGTATCCCAAATGTACAGTATTTAAACCTAGATTATGTTTGACGGATGTCAGAACCTCTCTTGACAGTTCATTTCCCCCAGTTCCATTGTACAAGCAGTACTACAGAAAGCTACTTTGAACGAAACCATTCAAAGCACTGAAGAATGCAGAGAACATTACCTAGAGCAGGTGGATCATGACCCTTCAGGGGCCTTGGCAGCCTAGGAGCAGGCAGCAGTAGTGGCAGCGCACCATTTCTGGAGGTCCACAAATCCTAATGCATCTGTATCATGTTCCCTACCGCGTCCCCTCCTGCCACTTGTTCCAGCCACCTGTGGAGTGGGATAGGAAAGCGGAGGCTTCCTGCAGTTTCCCCATCTCTAATTCTCACCTCTTGCTGTTTCTGGCCATCTCGTGGTGGCTCCCTGCCAGATTGCACCCCCGACGACCGTCCCCCGGATTGCCCACTCGCTTCTCAGCTGCTGCTGCTGCTGCTGCTGCTCAGCTCCACCTGATCTTGGATTTATTTATTTATTTATTTTTAATGTGGGTCACGGATTTTGGCTGAAAATGTTCTGGTGGGTCTTGGCTCACAAAGAGGTTGAGAATCGCTGATCCGGAGGGGTTTGCCTGAACTCCAACCAGCTTGAAGGAGTTTGCGCAACAAGCCCTGATTGTGTGAGAATGGCAGGCAGAGGGAAGAAGTAGAGAGGCGCTGTGAACCAGAAAGCTACAGCGTGAGAGAGACTGAAGTGGCCACAGGAGAGCTAAACGGAATGTCGTGTTTGCAAACAGTATGGCCTACGAATCAGTTGGTTGCAGTCAACTTTGTCTTTTAGAAAAGGCAGTGGGTTTTTTTTTTTCTTCTTTTTTCCCCCCCTCTGAAGGCAAGTTATCTTAAACCACTTCTGTCTACCTCTCAGTGTTCAGTGCAGGAAAACAGCAGGCTGCAAAAGTTGTACCACTGTAGATCAATGGAAATCTGCCGACCCAGCTGATTAAGAACAATTGATGGGATGGAGGAATCCTGTTGTTTTCCCCCTTTAGTCTGTTTTCCTTTACTGGTAGACAGCCCTGTTTTAAAAGGACAACTGTCAGCGTTACCCAAATGAAAGGATTACAGGCGAATCCACGTAGTGTAAATACTTTTAGCAATCCGGATGGGATTTATAGGGATAGATAAAGGGTGGGATGGGGAACAGTACTTTGCAATATAAGTTCATAACAAACATGGTTTTGCATTGAGCCTCTCAAGGGATACAATCAACTAGCTTTGGCCTGCAATTTATATCTTGAGCGGTAAAAGGACTGAAGGCAAAACCAAAAATAGATTTTTAAAATTTATTTATTTTGTTTTAAACCAAATTTAATCTTCCCCTTTTCATTGATGTGGATTTTAGTAGCTCTATTTTACTTTGCAAGAAGAGTAGAAAATAGCCTTGTTTTCTAAGAAGTTTAAAATGCAAAATATTATGCCCCTTGGTGATGGCAGCTGAAACGGCTTGACCAATCTGAGGGAAAGCAGCAGCAAGTCTTTGCGGTACTTGCTTTGATTAAAGGGGATACATTTAAAGGACCACCTCCCCCTTTATGTCCCTTTGCGGCCTCTTGGGTCAGCTGGGAACACCGTCCTGCAACTGCCATCTTTGCAACGCATCCCTGTGTGTAAAGATACAAAGAGAGGTGTTCTCAGGGGCGGCTCGGTGGCTTTGGAAAATCCCTCCCCTTGGAGGTTCACCAGAGGCCTAGCCTGAGCTTCTCCAGAAGGCAGTGCTAGATGTATTTATTTGGTCGGGCTTTTAACAGGCAGGGTTTGGGTTGTTTTTTATGGTTTCTCTCTCCCGGTTTCTCTTTGTCGCCTTAAATACTTTCTTAATGGCTCCCAGAAGATTCTCACTTTTTCTATTTCACTATTTCGCACTCTGGAAGCTACTAGTAACTCAAGAACCCTCCGCTACTAGTAGCTTCCAGAAGCTAGAAGCTACTAGTAACTCAAGAACCCACTTTTTCTATTTCGCTCTCTGGAAGCTACTAGTAACTCAAGAACCCTCCGTTAGCACTTCATCTACATTATAATTTTCTTCCCCTTCCTGCCCCAATTTCTGCTTAACTTTATCGTGGGATTACGTTCTATCTTCTACTTTCCAAACTTGACCTGCCTTATATTGTTCCCATGTATATTCCCTGGATCCGCAGCTGCCTCTGAATCGCCAGGCGTTGGCTGCCGTGGCGAGGAGCGCGTTCCGCCAGCTACATCTGGTAAGGCGGCTCCGCCCCTATATCTCGGACGCCGACCTGGCCGCTGTCATCCATGCATTCGTCACCTCGAGGCTAGGCTATTGGAACGCGCTCTACGTAGGGTTGCCCATGGTGATAGTTTGGAAGCTGCAGCTAGTGCAGAATGCCACAGCCCGTCTGCTCGCTGGGACAGGCCGCAGGGAGCACATTACGCCGGTGCTCCAAGGCACTGCACGGACTGCCTATAGTCTTCCAAGCCTGAGTCGAGGTGGTGGCGCTGACCTATAAAGCCCTTAGCGGCCTAGGCCCTACTTATCTGAGGGGCCACCTCACTTCCTGGGTGGCTCCTGCAGTTGTCGGGGGCTGCTCTCCTGGAGGTTCCCCACTATAGACAGGTGGGGACCAATAGGCGGGCGTTTTCGGCAGCCGCTCCGATGCTGTGGGACTCCTTCCCGGTGGAGTCATCTTATATTCCACCCTCAGTGTAAGACCTGGCTCTTACGCCAGGTGGAGGGATGGGTTTTTGATACTTTGTAGCACCTTTTATTGTACTTTAAAATGATTTTACTGATATTTATATGATTTATATTATGATTTATATTTTTATTTTATGATGTGGTTGTGAGCTGCCTGAGGCAGGATGGGTGGCATATAAATATGTAAAATAAACATACAGATTTTCCCCACAGTGGACTCTGCTTTTCTAGACAATTCCAAGAACATCCGACTTGTCGTGTTTAAATAATGGTTTCAGAAGTACAAATGTATTGTTCATTCACCTGAAAACCCCAATACGTACGTGTTACATATGTGCTGTTTTTATAAACCCTGTCAAAGTGTGCCTGACAGCGGCCAATCTCAGTTGCTTTGGAAAAGTACCCAACAGGCCCATAATGGGGTCATCCATTCCCTTCCGTTCACTCCCAGCTACCGATACTCAGAGGTTAATAAACAAAAACTCAAGATGCTTTTAGAGAGGCTTCGGTTTTAATAGGGTGGTCGATAGTATTCGTCTGCATTGCATTTGGTCGGATGCTCGGGTTGCAAGCCGCAAACCACTTGTTCCGGATGGAGTAGCCCTGTTGAAGCCCCATGGGCTTACTCCAGAGTAAGTGGCTTCTGGATTGTAAAATCTTTGAGCATTCTGGAGGGTCCTCCAAAACCTGAACCTGAGCATATTCTGGAGGCACGTCGGTAGGTTGGAATGGGCCCTGATTCAGAAGATGGAATTGGCCCCCTTTTCCCTGCTCCCAGTGGCAGGCGATGCAGGTGCACCAGGGAGCCTGACCCCCCCACAGGCTTATGGGGCCCAGTGCAGCGGCACCAGCTGTTCCTATTTTAGTTATGTTTTTGTAATACAAGACTTTTCTTTTTGGCAGACCAAGATAAGGGTTAAGGTCGCTAGAGGCTTGTAGGGAATTTTCTATGTGTTTTATGTCCTTCTCTATGTTGTTACCTGTCTCAAGTCTTTGGGGAAGTGCGGGATACAAATTTAAATAAGCTTTGCCTAGACATCCAGAGTACAACTTTTGATAAAATTGTACCCCTCCCTCTCCTCAAGACCCACTTTTTCCTCGCCACCTTTCCCAATGCCTGCTAGTCGTTCCCATATACCTACTGTCTGCCCTCCTCTGCAGACTGCTGCAACCAACCTAATTGTAACCAAGCCAAGCACACGCACCTGAGACTTCGCATCCGCCTGAATGTTTGTTTGTCTTCTCCCCTGTCTCTCCCTCTGTCCCCTCTCCCTGTCTCCCCCTCCTTGTCTTTTAGATTGTAAGCCACAGCTAGGGACTGCGTCCATTTCTATGTTCTGTACAGCGCCAAGTACATGACTAGCGCTATATAAATGTTTATTATAATAATAATAATAATAATAGTGGCTGCTTCCTGTCATAGGTTGTATGGCAAAAGTCCTTAGAGGGCCTTGCCACCCGGCCTGTTCCTGAAATGAGAGAAATCTAAGGCATGATCGGACACACCCGCACACACAGGAAGTCTGCAAAAATGCCATTGAATATTCATGTGCAAGTTCCTAGTCTTCAAGCTGGCCAGGTTTTGTTGAATGTTTGTTCAGTGTGAACGTTTCACCTCTAACTTTAGGGCAACGAGAGGCTCTGTTGAAGGGTTTCCAATATAAGGTGTGTGCTTTAACTAGAACACGTTGGGGAAGATGCTGCCAACGGTAGAAGAAGAGTGTACAAGAATTGACTTACCTGTGTTTCATTTTCTGTTAGCTTTATTTAATAAGAGTTGCTGGATGAAGATTAACTCCCGGTCTTGACTCGCACACCTTGAAATAAGGCACCAAAACCCCTTGCTAATTAGATTAATAAACTCCTAGTGCTGGGCTTGTAAGCCTGCCCCGTACATATCCAGGAAGCTAAATCCCAACATGTAATCAGTTGATCCTAGCCAGGAAGGAGAAATGAAAAGCATGGATGTACAATCATTTATTTATCCCCCGCCCTCCCCATAAGGCCCAGGGCGACTTACATCATGTAAAAGAAAAACAAAAAACCCCACACATAAAAGCATATAAAAATACATCCCCACTCGCCCAGTCAGGCAAAGGTTAGTATAAATGGTCTCGATTTCAAAACCCTGCTATGACAGAAGAGCACAGAACAGCAAATAAGAAGAGGCAAGTTAAGGGTATATAAAAATAATAGCATGGAGGGGATAAGTCCAGAACTCTTAAAACAGGAGATCTTGCTAAAAAGATATTCAGTTCTACCTTTCTACCCCAGGGCATCTGTAAATAACTGACGGAAAGGGCATTGCTGCCAGCAGATGGAAACCAAGAACTTAGCGGTGTTCGGGAAGAATTAGGTCACTTTCTTTCTAAAAGTTAGCATAAGTTCCAGATAGCCAGATAGGGGGTTGAGGGTAGGGTGCTTAAGGGTCGTTCTCAGGATGGGAGAAGGAAGAGAAAACCTGGATCATGGGGACCAAAGATTCAAACCCCAAGAACCATATACCAGAATTTGTATGTGGTTGAGAGGCATAAATGCATGCATGATGTGTGTGTACGCACGCACGCACGCACTTCTCCCGCTTTGTTACTGGTTGGTATGCCTGCTACCATTCAGGAACAGCTGCAATTCAATTTTTGAGACTGGGGTGCAGTGAAGACAGACACAGGACCGCTAAGGCAGCCCGGTGCCCAGGACCAGCTATGGGTGAGAGAGACGTTTTGAGCTGCATGTGGGCTTCTGAGCCACCGTCTGGCCTCCCCCTCCCACCCTGATCTACACCATGGATCCATCCCCCGTCCTTGACTGCATGCCCTCCTCGTCACGCCCTCCTCTCCAGGGGCGCTCTTTCCGTACTTGAGGTTAGGGGCTGGATTTCTGTGCCAAATCCAGGAAGTGAACAAAGACCTAATTTAAAGGTCATGGGCCGGAGCTTCCCTACGCCTGGATCAGATGTTTGTCTAGACGATAGGATAGCTTAGAATAAGCGACGTTTAGCCCTTGACATTTCAGAAGCAGTAAAGCCAACCACCAACTGGTGAAGTCCAAGAAAAAGCTTGCCCTGAAAGTCGAGTAGTGCACGCCTTTCTCGCCACTGTCTTGTGCCAACAGCCGCTAGAAACAGCTGGCTGTTTTATGCCGTTTGTTCCCGTGCCAGTCTCATTAATAATCCCATTGGGCTGGACACTGAGCAGAGTTTCCTCCTATAGCAATTCCTCTGTCGAGAGAGGCCACTGTGGTGGTAGCACCGTAGGCACAGAGGCCTCCACTCATGTCCTTACTGGTGCCTACTATAGAGCAGCTCGGGAGAAGGTGGTGGCAACCGACTGTTGGCAGCAAGGCTAGAAAGAGAACAGACTATTATTATTTAGTATTAAGCAGCATTTATATAGCGCCAGCAATGTACCCGTCACTTTACAATTTTAAGAAAAAGACACGGTCCGTGCCCCAGCGCACTTACAATTTAAGAGAGGGTGGGGGGAGACAGGGGAAGAGACAAGGATACATACATGAACTCGTGAGGTCTCAGGTGCACATGCTTAGCTTAGATACAGAGGTGTAGTTACTCATTTACACAAGATACGATAATTCAGGATAAGTCAGCGAGCGGAAGGAGGAGCCAGGGAAAGCTTGACGGAAGAGGTGGGTTTTCAGGAAGGATTTGAAGATTTGGAGGGGGGGGGAGAAGCCGAGCGAATGTGTTCAGGGAGGAGGTTCCAGGCATAGGGGGCTGCCAGGGAAAAGGAGCGGATGCGTTTTGAGGAGCAGGGGAGCCGTGAGCAGGCGAGGGTGGGGGCAGACTACTGGGAGGCAGATTGGGTTACCTCTAAGGGAATGCCCAAAGCTTCAGGTTTCTCTGATTCCAACAACAGTCCCGTCTTATACCCGGCTCCCACATCAATCCAGAACTCCTGGGATCCTCCTGGCCCTGTTTGGGGTGTAAGAGAAACTCAGTTACCCACGCTCTCTCTTTTTGAGTAGGGTTCCTGTCAATCCAGAACTTCTGAGATCCTCCTAGCCAGGTTTAGGGTTTTAAGAGAGGCTCCGTTCCCCACGCTCTCTCTCTTTGAGTACGGTTTCAATCTCTCCAGGTTGTGTCTAGAGTCCAGGCTATGACCCAAAGGCCACCAGGTAACATGAGGGAATCATGGCTCCCAAGGACATAAGGGGTGGCAACATCAAGAAGAGGACGGGCTGTAGGGACTTCTTTGCCCCCTTTCCAATGTGCCCCCGCTCCTATGGAGTGTCATGGCGCTCTGTAAAGGAGTGGGGTTACATCAGAAGAAGGTGCAACAACCCTTTTGCCCATCCTCCCTCCCCCCTTTTTCAAACATTGCCCCAACCCTTGCAGAGTGTCGTGATGCCAAAGCTCTGTAAGAAACTCTTCTCCTCGGCCCGCCCCTGTCCTGACCGCTGAGGCAGCTCTGGTAAAGTGTTCCGCACCAGCCAAACTTTGTGCAGCTTTGTTCTGGAGATGGAAGAAACCAATCTCTTGGCCTTTAGGCAATGGAGGGAATCGTTCCATTCTATTCGGCGCTGGCCAGACTTTGCTTGGAGCACTCTCTCTATTGTAGGGCACCTCATTTCAGGAAAGACATGGACAAAGTGAAGTGGGTTCAGAGGAGCACCACTAAGGGAAAAAACAGATATGTGTGGGTGGTGGGGAGGCTCCCTAGTCCAGAAAACTGCAGTCAACATGGCCCAGGCCTGGAAGGGGCAGGAAAGCCGTTCCACTGCCTGTACGCCCCGAGTAGGGTGGGGAGCTAAACAAATGGGACACCTCCACCCTGCTGCCCGTGCCCCGCCATGATGGACAGCCATGACGGCTCCGGACTTGAGGTGGGTACGGTGGGGCCAAACGCACGCTGGTCCACGTCGGCGGCCCTTCACCTGGGCTGCGTCTTCAGAGATTTTCTGAGGACGCAGCCTGGGCTAGCTGCCTACCCACCCCAGGGGAGTCCCGGGTTAACATCTGGCAGCATGTAAACAGATGTGCCGGCGGGTCCCGGGCCACAGCAGGCCACCGGCACATCTGGTTTTTACCCTAAGATGATAGAGGGCCTGGAAAGTAAGTCTTTTGAGGAAAGGTTGAAGGACCTACGTAAGTTTTAGAGAAGACATCATAGCAGTCTGAGGAGCTGCCACCAAGAAGGTGGCAAAAGACTGTTCTGCCTGGTGACAGAGGGCAGGACTAGAATCAATAGGCTCAAGTTCCAGAAAGGGAGATCTCGGTTAATGCCAGGAAAGACTTACTAACCGTAAGAGCTGTGCAGCAATGGAACACGTCACCTAGGGAGGTCGTAGGTTCTCCCATTACTGGAGATTTTCAAAAATAGGCTGGCCAACCACCTGTCGGGGGTGTTGTAGTGGTAGTCCTCCTGTAGCCAAGCAGGGGGGTTGGGCTAGATGACTCTCGGGGTCCCTTCTCATCGCTTCTGTGAGTCTAGGATTCTGGACTTCGAGTCTTGCGTAGATACACAGCTCTGACTGGAAATTGTATTTAAACAAGTGGTTCTACACAGCAACCCAACAAAGCCTGGTTTCCTAAGGGAGTTGGAGGGTGGGGGATAGCATTCAATGTAAGTCAGGGGGATTTTCCTGCTACAAAAGGGGGATTTTTCCCTTCCAGGTGCACCTGTTGTTACCAATAATGAAAGTCTGTTACCTTTGGACCTTCTGCCTGTTTATTCTACCTCTGTGAGGGCATCCCCACCAGGGAGAAGGGGGTAGAGAGGACACACCAGAAGGGAATTGGCAGTAGAGCAAAAAGAGAAATTCTGCACAAGCGTGAGGGCTCTTGAGTTAATGGAGTACTTCTTCCCCTCTATCAAATTTGGCTGAAATTGGCCTATGGGATCAGAATTTTTAAATGGATGGGGTGGGGGGGGAATCTGTCTTTCACAGAAAACCAAGCTAAACACGTAAGAACATAAGAAATTGCCATACTGGGTCAGACCAATGGTCCATCTAGCCCAGCACCCTGTCTCCGACAGTGGCCAATCATGGTGGCTTGGGAGAAGCACCCAACAGGTCACAATGTGGGATACATTCCCTGTTGTTTTCCCCCAGCTCCCGTCATGTTCCCTGATCCTGTCTGGCTAATAGCTGCTAATGGACCTATCTTCCAGAAACTTGTCCAAACCTCTTTTAAACTCAGCTATAGTACTGGCCCTTACCACAGCCTCTGGCAGTAGATTCCACAACCCAATTATACGCTGAGTGAAAAAATATTTTCTTTTATTTGTTTTAAACTTGCCACCCATGAGTTTCATGGAGTGTCCCCTAGTTCTAGTACTAGCTGAGAGGGTAAATAACTGCTCCTTGTTTATTAGTTCTACACCACTCATGATTTTATAGACCTCTATCCTATCTCCTCTCAGTCGTCTCTTCTCCAAACTGAAGAGCCCCAACCTACCAAGCCTCTCCTCATACAGGAGCCCTTCCATGCCCTTGATCATTTTTGTTGTTCTTCTCTGTACCTTTTCTAGTTCAGCTAACACCATTAAGGGATAGCTGCTCTGGTTTTGTTATTGCATTGGAGTCCCAGTTACTTTGCTTTAATATTAGTACGGCACAAAACTCACATTTTAATGCATTTGGCAGGATGCTGAACTAGACGAGTTCTTGCTTCCAGCAGGTTTTCCTGGTTAGTGTTTTTTCAAGGAGTACCAGTGCAACCTCATGAAGAAGGTGTTGGACCTGGGAATCCTGGGAGATCAGGAGTTCAAATACCATCTTATCCATGAATTCAGCAGCTTCAGTTTTCCCCATCTGTAAAATGGAAATAATAATGGGAATAATAATGACCTACCTCACACAGTGGTTGTGACAATAAATGGTAGATAACTTTCAAACGTGGTTAATTTTACTTCAAGTCTTGTTCAGACATGACAGTTTCAAGAGTATAATACGTACTATGGAACGGCTGCCCTATAATAGCGTACCCCCTCACTGCCTCTTACATTGGAGTATTCAGACATGATGCTGTAAATTTTGAGTTCTTGGAAAGTAAACTCCTGCATGAAAACATCGCTAATTGTGTATTAAATCAGGGGAAAGGGAGAATTTTACCACAAATTAACTTTCAGATGTGATGCTACTATTTGATAAGTCTACATCACCTAATCCAGGAGTAGGGAGTCTTTTCCCTCGCGGGGGCACTTTGAAAATCAGCACATGCTCTAAGCCCTGTGTAGAAGTTGGGGGCAGGGATTGGTAAGGGGATGCGCTTATGAAGGGTAGGGTCCAGGTTACGGATCTGGCCCTGCGTGCATGCCCTCACCTCTGTCCCCTTCCCCTGAGCTTAGTCTTTCAGTGTTTGGGAACAAGAACTGGATCCAGGGGGTCAGATCCCAGATCTGGAAAGGGATCGACTAAAAACTAACCATGAAGCACATTTGGCCCCCTGGCCTGGGGTTCCCCGCCCAGACCTTGTCCATAACACAACCTACTCCATAAAATAATAGATGCACCACACACATCACATCTGAACGCTTACAAGCTATTGTGTAGTAACTGTTGTTATTATTATTATTATTATTATTATCATCAAGCATTTATATATAGCGCCAGCAGTGTAGCTGGCGCTTTACAAGGTAATAGAACAGAAATGGTCCTTGCCCTAGGGCATACAATCTGAGAGGGGGCGAGGAGACGAAGAAAGGGGAACAGAGGGAGAGACAAGGGGTGTGACATTCGTGAAGATGCGGTGTCCCAGGTGCATGTGCTTGGCTTGGTTAAATCGAGATTTATGGCTGGTTGGTCCGTGTGGTGAGGATATGGGTACACAGAGCTCAGGTAACAGATTGTACTGGATGGAGGGGATCAGTAGGAGTTAAGAGAGGGGAGCGAGGAGTCGGGGAGGGCAGAGTGGAAGAGGTGGGTCTTGAGGAGGGATTTGAAGGTACGAAGGGAGGGGACGAGGCGGATATGGGCAAGGAGGGAATTCCAGGCATGGGAAGCAGCTAGGGAGAAGGGACGAAGGCGGTTAGGGGAGCAGGAAAGGCGTGGGAGGGCGAGAGAGGGGACAGAGGAGGAGCAGAGTTCACGGACTGGAGTATGGAGGGAAATTAGTGCAGAGAGGTAGGGGAGAACAAGGTTGTGAAGAGCTTTATAGGTGAAGACTAGGAGCTTGTGCAGGATTCGTTCAGGAAGGGG
>QEPC01008369.1:2844019-2860629 GCA_003113815.1 Sphenodon punctatus | reverse complement strand
TTATATTCTTAAGATGGGAATTGAACCCTGGTCTCCAAGATTCCAAATGCAAGAGGCTAATATTGGTAGTTAAAGAAACCACCAGCCTAGTTGATAAGGTGTTGGCATGGACCAGGGAGACCAGGATTCAAATCCCATCTTAGCCAATAAGCTTATTTAGTGGCTTTGGACAAGTCACTAGAAGGCCTTATGTAAGTCACTCTTTCTTAGCCTCAGTTCCCCAAAATGGGAATAATGACCCATCTCACAGGGCTCTTGTAATGATGATCTAGATCAGAATCGGTAGAGCAGTTTGAGCACTGCAAAATGATTAATTTATATTAGAAATTATTTGGAAAGGGATAGAGAATAAAACCATTGTATAAATCTATGGTGTGACTGCACCTTGAGTATTCTGTGCAGTTCTGGTCGCCTCATCTCAAAAAAGGTATAGTAAACCTGGAGAACGTACAGAGAAGGGCAGCAAACATGATAAAGGGGTATGGAACGGCTTCTGTACGAGGAGAAGTTAGATAGGTTAGTTCTCTTCATCTTGGAGAAGAGACAACTGAGAGGGGATATGATAGAACTTTATAAAATCACAAATGTTTCAAACCAGTAAGTTGGGAGTTCTTATTTACCCTCTCCGATAGTACTAGAACTAGGGAGCGCTCCCCGAAACGGTCAACAGATTTGAAACCAATAAAATATTTCTTTCGCTCAACCCATTATTAGCTTGTGGAATTTGTTGCCAGAGGAGGTGGTCAATGCCAGTAGCATAGATAGGTTTAAAAAAAGGGACTGAATAACTTCTTGGAGGGCGGGTCCATTAATGGCTATTAGCCAAGTAGGTTGGGGGATGTTGAGTGTCAGGAGCTGGGAGTGGACAGCAGGAAATGAATTGCCCCATTGGGAGCTGTTGAGTATTTCTTTGAAGTGATCAAGATTGGCCAATGTCGAAGACAGAATGCTGAACTCCATGGACCATTAGTCTGACCCAGTGTGGCAGTGACTGTGTTCTTAATAATAATGTCAGCTCACCTGTTTTTGTAGTAATTAGCCCTCTGCAGATGTTTACAATAAGACACCCCCCACCCCGCCTGATAAGGGATAACTCACCTTGCTTTACAGATGGCTAAGTAAAAGCATAGAAGTTATGATTTACCCAACTCAAGGCCACAGAAAAGCTATTGTAACCTGTACTTGAAGGGCATGGGTTAAATAAGAGCAGGTGGTGCAGGTGGACCGGATGCAGCTGTAACCCCAGTGGCACAGAGATTGGGGGACCCCCATTCCCTCTTCTGCACCATGCTACGTTTTTGCCGTACTTCCCTCACCCCCAGTGTCTACGATTAAACAACCAGACAATAGATCTCAGTGGAGTTCTTACTATGCATACTGATCTGATGTACATGGCTGATTATATGCAGATATGGATTTCTTGCCGATTGCCAAGGGACTTGACTTTACAAGTTATGATGAACCAAGGATAGGAATAAATGGTCGGTTCTCAAAATAGAGAGAGAAGTAAACAGCAGGGTGCCCCTGGGGTCTGAGCTGGGATTGCCGCCGTTCGACATGGACATTAACCATCCAGAAGCGAGGGTGAACGGTGAGGTGGCAAAACTTGTAAACAATTCAAAATTGTTCAAGACCGTTCGGTCCAAAGCAGACTCCAAAGAGGTGCAGAAGGATCTTGCAGAACTGGGTGACGTGGCAATAAAATTGTGAATGAAATTCAGTGTTAAGCGCCAAGTAATGCTGGTTGGAAAAAGTAATCCACGCTTTACGTACACAGAGTCGGGTTGTGAATGAACTCTTTCCACTCAGGGAAAACGTTCTTGAGTCATTGTGGATTGGTCACTGAAAATGTCAACTCATTGTTAGCCAAAAGGGGTTAGCCATGTTGGGAATTATTAAGAGAGAGAGAGAGAAAAAACATAAAACTGGAAATATCCGAATGCTACAGTGTCAATCTGTGGCAGACCCAGGTCTTCAAAACTATGTGCACTTATGACCATCCCATCTCAAAAACTTAGCTTAGATGGAGCTCAGTCTTTCAGGACTTGGGGGTAAGAACCAGGGATGGGCATCATGGATTTGGATTAATCTATAACTGCTCATAATGGACAGTTACCGATTAATCTGTATCAGTCCGTACCGAACCACAACAGGCATGTTGCGGCTTGGTTTAAAATCGTATTTTTAAAATAAATAAGCGCACACGTGCAAAATGGCCTCTGGACCATTCTGCCCATACGTGGCCTTTTCTAAAATGCCGGCAGCAGCGCCGCCACCATTTTGGGAAAGGGCAGCCAGTCTGCACATACGCAGTGACCGTTTTCCGCATGCAAAGACTGTCTGTCCTTTTCCGAAACGGCAGTGACGTTGCCAGTGCCATTTTGCAAAAGGCTGCACGTGCATCGAATGGGCCAGCGGCCGTTTTGTGCAGACTCAGTTTTTGGTTGGTTTTTTTTTTTAATAAATACAGATCCGTAACACGGATCCATAATTAAGTTCGGAATTAAAGATCTGGATCTGTAATTCCCTCCGGACACCCACCCCGAGTAGGAACTGGATCCAGTTACCAGATCCAGGATCTGGAAAGGGGCCAAATAAAAAATAACTACGAGCCACATTTGGCCCCTGGGCCTGAAGTTCCACCTGCCCGCCTGCCATATGCAGTATGTTACACGATGCAGGAGAACCAATACTGAATTAGAAGATTTGGGGAACTCAAAGGGGGATTTTCATCTGCTGGTCAAATAGAATAATCTGGTTCATGTTTTTGTGTTTTTAGTGTTGCTGTCACAGATTGCCTCAGTTTCCCCAAATGGAAAAGTACTTAGTGGTCCAGACCAAACATAATCTGACCTGAATAGAGGGTAACCTGTTTCCAATTGGTGGGTTACACTGAGATTACACCTGCTATGTGGGTAGGACCCTCCTTAGTATGTATAAGCAATGACAATATGTTTTAAAGGAGGAACTCTAGACAAAAGAATTATATAAAAATCATATAAGTTTACTTAAATTCAAAAGCAATAACAGATAGTACAAAAGGGAAAACAAGTCCAGTTACAAATTGAACTGTATGGTACAAAAAGACATTCATTAAACAACATTCATGGTCTAAGTTTAGTTTCAGTCAAAACCTTAAAGGAAAGAATATGCTTTTATCTCTGGCTCAGTGGTCTCCTAGTTACCCAGTCCAAGCCCCGTTCTGCCGGGTGGCGTAAAGGCTCCAGAATTCAGAGAACTTCTAACTCTCTCTTTCCTGAGGGGCCATTTTTACGTCAAGTTTTCTGTATGGCTAGGCACTTCTTGAACTAAGCCACTACGTGCTGAGTAGCTAGCTAAGTTAATGAAACTAGCAGAGATGATAAACATCTCCGGCAGGAACTGAATAGAAACAAACGGAGAAACCTCTACTACAGACTAAAGTAAATAATAACTAACTTCTGTAACAATGGCAGAGACTTGCCTTATTTACTATCTCTGCTGTTCAGCATCTTGAAAGTCAGCTGTTTGCTGTTTACTTCCTGTGCAAAGCCGAGTGCTGACACAGTTAACAAAGCCAGCTTCAACCACAGACATGCTGTAGATGCAGACATCTCCTTAAACAGACTTCTCCTAGTCAGCATACCTTCTAATCACATTTTAAACAAAAGTTTTGAAACAAAAGTTTTGCCAAGAAAAACCATCAAAACAATTCCGATACGTGACATTGCTATCAGGCGTGGGCTTGCTGTCTGAGATTTTATGAAATCGGTCCTCTGACGGGTATCAAGAGTTCTTATTGGATCTACTGCATGGCTGATTGAAATGAAAGTGTTACACTTTGTTCAAGTGATGATTGTCCTTTTCCCAAATTTGTCTTTCAGAATGGTAACTAATCCGGAAGACCCCCAAGACGCTTTCTGACTCCCCTTCCCCATGTAAAGTATGCTCAGAACCTTTCCAGTAGTGTAAGTATCCTCTACAAGCCATTACGCAAAAGCTCAAAAGGTTTAACTGTCTGTAATCCAATTTAAGAAGGGCAGAGGATTGCTCACCAGACTGTTAACACGGAGGGAGTCACTGTGCTGGAATTTGCCAGATTTTAACAGCTGAATTTAAGAATAAAGCTAACTTTCTTTCTTTGATGGGAAGCCATTAACTGCAAAGAGATTATTCCTTTATTTGGCATTGGTGTAGGGAGATTATTCCTTTATTTGGCTCTGGTGTAGGGAGATTATTCCTTTATTTGGCTCTGGTGTAGGGAGATTATTCCTTTATTTGGCTCTGGTGTAGGGAGATTATTCCTTTATTTAGCTCTGGTGTAGGGCCAAATAAAGGAACCTCAGGCCCAGGGGCCAAATGAAGCCCACACTTGGTTTTTATTTGACCCCTTTCCAGTTCCTGTATCTGGCCCCCTGAATCCAGTTTCTATCTACAAGCACAAAAAGACTGAGTTCAGGGTAAGGGAGCAGGGAGGAGGGACAGATCCATTGTCTCAACCTTCCTCTTTCTGAACACACGTCTTAAGCACCCCCACCCTCAAATTCTACGTGGCTCTCCAAGCTTATCCTAATTTTCAAAGTGGCCCCGGGGAGGGAAACGTTTCCTTACCCCTGGCTTAGGACAAGGAGGATTGGGCCCGTCATTTTTAACAACTTTACCATTAAACGCTGGAAATCAGCTCCCATCCCCCCAAACGCACTGTTGAACATCAGTACTAGACGAGGGAGTTCAGCATCCTTCCTGCAAGCTAGTAAAATGGGATGAAGAGGCCATATGGGCGGTGATATAAGAAAAGCAAAAAGCCAAAGGCAGCTCACATTAGAATGGAAATCACTGTTTGTGCCAATCTTCTCTGTGTTTTGTATTGTCGTCTTCGGCGGCTTTAAAGATAATGGTGAAGGCAATATAAAATGCCTGCGTCCTTATGCTGATTTTGATCTTCGCTTTCCTCAGCTTCAAGTTTGGCTCCCGATCTAGCCCTGCTCAAAGGAAATCTTTAAATATAATAGTTGTTGTTATTATTATTATTAACAAGCTTTTATATAGTGCCAGCAATGTACCTGGTGCTTTACAAAGTAATTGAATAGACACGGTCCCTGCCCCTAGGGTTTACAGTCTGCGAGACCCGGGGAAGTGAGGGGAGAAGAAGGAAGGGGAACAGAGGGAGAGACAGGGTGTGTAACATTCACAAGGATGCGAGGTCCCAGGTCCACGCGCTTAGCTTAGTTACATCAAAAATTTGTTTATGTACTTTTACGTTAGTAAACTTTGAGAGAGAAAAGGCTCCTTTCTCTCCCATTTCCATCTACAAAAATGAACGGTTTATTTATTTACTTTATTCATTTATTTCAATTTATACTCTGCCTTTCCCCCTAAGGCTCAGAGTAGCTTATAATATACAAAAGATACATAAAAGCATATCAAAATCCCCTTAAAACTCCCCTCCCCCATCCAAGCCCACCCAACCCTATCCCTTCCTGCCAAATGCCTGGCCAAATAAAAAGTCTTGTGTCATTTTTGGAAGATAAACAGGGCGAGGGCTTAGATGAACCTGCAAGGGAAGTAAAGGGAGTTGCATAACTATGGAAATTATTAAACATTTGAAATGTGCTCTTTATCTCCACCCCACCCCCCACCCCAATTACAGCACTTTTTGGGTATTCCCCCGCATGCACAAAACAATAGCAAGAAACAGGAAATAAAGTTACCCCATTAATGTGCTCAACTTTTAACAGCCCCGGGGGTAGAGGGCTGGGGATGGGGGGCGTGTTTTCTTGTTTTCCTACTTTTTATGATGTGTTTTTTTATTGTTGTAAGCTGCCCCAGGCTGCCTGTGGCAGGAGGGGCAGGGTAATAAGTTTTAAAAATAAAATAAATCTTTTTTTTCTGAAAAACCACCCTTATGCTGAAATGATTACCTTGTCCACATTTATTTATTTATTTATTTATTTATTTGGAAAAATTTGTATCCCGCCCTTCCTGCCACAGGCAGCCTGGGGCGGCTAATAACAATAAATATAAACTACAATAAAACAGTTTAAAATATCCACAATAAATTACAATAATAATAACAAAAAAACCCAAAACCAATCCCCTCCCCAAATCCCCCACCCCATCCAACCCATCAGTCACATGCCTGCGACTGTGCGGACCATGGTTATCTACCTCCGCAGAGGTTCCAATGGGCTTGTTTGCGTGCCCACCTCTCAACTAAGCCAGGTGTCTTCAGATAAGCGGATAGACGCACCATCATCTGATGGTCTCAACTGCTACCAGAGTTGAGCTGATGACTTAAGGAAAAGCTCTCCTTGTTCTGTTTCAGTCTCCTTAGACATCCTAGGCTCTCCCTCCATAGCTGGGTCGTATTTGATAGTAGCTAATAGCCAGTCTTAAAAAAAAAAAAAAAAAAAAAAAAAGGAAAATTTTATTATTATTAATAATAATAATTGGATAATTTAATAATAATTATTAATAATTTTGAGGTAAGGCATCCCCTTTGCCCTCCGCTCCTTGTGAAAGGTCGTTCTATTATCTAGCTTTCCCCGTGACTGGTGTTCCTAACTCTGGGACGCATATAAAATGCAAGGACAGCTTGTCAGCGCCATGCTGAATCAGAGTTAAGATGTTAATGCATGGGATTTAGATTCAGAAGGTTATCCCTTCTCTCTGAGCCAAATTTCAAATCATACACTAAGATCTCTGCGCATTTTCAGTTGGGATCTTGGTATCCAGCTGGTCAAAGGAGCGTTGCTGTGTGCGGTTAAAAAACCAGCTGCTGTTTCTACCCCCAGAGGTGGTAGGGTTTCGGTAACGGATGAATTGATTCTCAGTTACAGTTTGTGAAGTTCTTGGCATGAAGGCGCTAATTTGGGGGCATGCCTACTTGAAAGGCAAATGAAGAAGGAATTGTTATGGGGGCAGGGGGAGGGGGGGGCAGGAATTCTAACCGGACCACTGTACTAGAATATTTCATTTCAATAGTGTAAAGTTAAATAAAGCTGCCAGGCTCAGTTATGTGTTTTTAAAAATGCAGGTTGTGGACCCCATTGCCAGAGGATGTCATGAAGGCCAATAGTGTAAATGATTTCCAAAACGGATGGGATCAATTCTATTAGTCAAGTTGGCCAGGGGAAGGAACCTTTGGGGACTCTTGGGGTGTGGAAGTAAATAGAGAATGGATCACTCCATTATGACCTGTTGTGCATTTCCAGAAGCAACTGACGGGGGCTACTATCCGTCTGAGACAGGATACTGGGTTAGATGAACCATTAGTCTGATCTACTATGGTGGTGCTTATAAGGTTTAAAAAGAACTATAGGGGCTCTTAAATGACAGGGGTGAAAAGCTAATCGAGGCTCAGGTCTATCCATTTCCCTGAGGGCTACATCTTAGGCCAGGTCACTTCTCAGTATTATTTTAAGTATGATTTGTGCACTTGTTACCATTCCTCTTTCCCATTCCCCCCTCTCCTCTCCACTCTTTCCATTTTTAGCAGAGATGCTTTCCAGGTTGCACTCAAATGACCCTAAAATCAGGTGATTCTTCCTTATCATGTGTTTCCTTTGT
This sequence comes from Sphenodon punctatus, assembly GCA_003113815.1. NCBI lineage: Eukaryota > Metazoa > Chordata > Lepidosauria > Sphenodontia > Sphenodontidae > Sphenodon > Sphenodon punctatus. The sequence goes on along the minus strand of QEPC01008369.1, from coordinate 2,853,081 downwards.
GTTCGGTGCATGAAGTACGGATTTCTGGCCTGTGCTGAATCAGGACAAAACCAGACTCAGGAGAAGCTGCAGAATCACAGAATCCTAGAGTTGGAAGGGAACCTCAGAGGTCATCTAGCCCAACGCCCTGCTCAGTGCAGGAAATCCACAGCGACAGCATCCCTGAGAGATGGCCATCCAGCCTCTGTTTGAAAACCTCCAGCGAAGGAGAGCCCGCCCTAGGCAGCCAGTTCCACTGTCTCTTACCGTTAGGACGTTCTGCCTAATGTTTAGCCAAAATCTGCTTTCTTGTAATCTGAGCCCATTGGTTCTAGTCCTGCCCTCGGGAGCAACAGAGAACAAGTCTGCTCCATCTTCTCTGTGACAGCCCTTCAGATATTTGAAGACCGATATCATGTCTCCCCCTTAGTCTTCTCTTCTCCAGGCTAAACATACCCAGCTCCTTCCACCTTTCCTCCTAGGACTTGGTTTCCAGACCCCTGACCCTCTTTGTCGCTGTCGATTTCTCGGTGTCCTTCTTAAAAACGCGGCGCTCAAATACCCTGTGTAGTGGGAAGCTGATACTGTTTAGTGCCGTGTATCTCCTTAACTCCAGCGGGGTTGGTGCAGACGGCTAACCCCCTACAGCATCTTCCTGCCATAAACGGTCCTCTCATCCTGTTGTATTTTGCACCCTTTTGAACTGAGGACCTCGCCTTCCAGATGGAGGATCCTGCTTGTGCTAGCAGTTAGTGTGGGCGCAAGTCGCATTGAAGCGAGTGACACTTGTGCTACAAACTGGCAGCCGGCTCTGTTTGCCCAGAGGATTGTTGTTGCGTCTGGTGTCAGTGGAAATTCCATACGTACAACGCTACCGCACAGGGATCCGGACCATGCGTATCAAATAGGTGAATGTGGGTACGATGGTCTGAGTAATAACCACGAATAGAGCGTTTCTTCTATTTTCAGCCCTTTAGGAGGCTTTCATCCTCGCCACAGCGTTCTGTGTAGGACGGCAGCTGCAGTCCTGAACCACTTACTCTGGAGTAGACCCAATAAGTAAACAAGACTGTTCTTGAGTAAATGGTTTCAGAACTGCAGCCAGACTAGTCTTTTATTGTTTTGTGGGGTCTTATTTTTAGGCAGTGTTTTTATGTAAGCTGCCCTGGGCCTTCAAGGGGGGTAGAAATCCAAATATATTTAGGAAAGACCGTTCTTCTTTGGGTGCTGAATCCCACTGTCCCTATTTTAGGACAGAGACACACCACCATCCCAGGCCCCTCTCTCCTGGTTGAGAGGCCAATGCGGAGACGATGGAACGACAAGACACTAGAGAGAGAGATTTATTTGACGGCACTAGCTTTTGCCGTGGCCCAAGAACAGACAAAAAAAATCCATGAAACGGAACATTCGTTCAAGCACAAATAAAATAATTTAGGTAAGAACAAACTGGGCTTTAAATAATAAATAACCAAATACCATAAATTGACAAGACACTAAATGGAACGAAAAGGAGGAGGAGCGTCTCTCTCTCTTTGTGCACTTAGAATGTTGGGGGGGGCGGAGCTTATTTGCTTAGGGCTAGCGCTTTGGGGCGTTAGGAGGTGGGGCTTGTCCCTCCTTGGCCACTCGACGTGTTGGGTGGTTGTTGGGTTATTTCTTCTTTACATTTTCATCCTGCCCTTCCCATTAAGGCTCCGAGCAAGTAACAGAGGAACAGAAAAATGAAAGCCTCCCCCCAATCCCATAAGTGGCTAGTGAAAATATCATTTTGGGGAGCCAGGAGGCTGACAAACCTGCCCTGCCTCTTAGTCCCCAGCAGGTGGGGAACTCCGACAGGGCTGGTGGCTCAGCAGTAACAGCACATGGAGGAGCACTGGTCCTAGGTCCAGAGAGCTCCTCCCTCTTGTCTTGACTGGGAAGGGAGGGCCATCTCCGGGGCCGGCCTTCCGCCAGGCTCCACGTTGCTCTGATTTGCAGGGGAGGGCCGAGCCCCCTCTCGAAGTAGTCCGATCCTGAAAATACTTCCCGCGCGTGCTCCTCGTTGAATTCCTTGGATTTATGTACCCCACTCCGACACAGGATGCCAATCTCTTACAGCTAGCTGTAGCGCCTGCCTCGTTTGTTTGAACCGCGTGACATCCCTGTCAAAATCTCCGGTTCGATTCCCGGGATGGGGCCCAAAGGGTTGGAATTGTTGGTTTTTTTGAGACGTTTTTCAGGGACCGGAGGAGTCCGTTTTGAAAAGAATACCGCAGAGAAGAAGCGGACCATGTGTTCTCCACCGTCACAGAAGCTAGAACAAGAGGGAATGGTCTTATGTCGCAGCAATGACAGTTTCGGTAAAATATTAGGATAAACACCTTAGTTGTTAGAACTGTCAGGCAATGGAATAAGCTGCCTGGGGAGATTGTGGACTCTCCTTCCTTGGATATTTTCAGGAGCCATTTGTCAGCGATGCTGCAGACAGAGGATAATAACCCTGCTTTGGATCAGAAGGTTGGGCTAGATGACCCTTCCACAACCCTAGAATTCTAAATCCGTGAAACGACTCTGGAGCAATTGTTCTCAGAATCACGACCAGTGCAATTAGGGGTCGGAGCTGGGACTAAAGCTCAAAAGCTCTTGATTTCTGGGGCTCTGCCGGGGGTATTTTAGAAGATTGGAGACTTTCTTTAGATTTATTGTCCTGTCCTATCCCAAGGGCTCAGGGCGGTTTACAACACGTAATCTCATAAAAAGATATAAATAAAACCCATTGAATTTCAGTATCTCAACACTATCCCTGTCTGCCAAATTTTAAAAAATGTTCTATATTTTGGGGTGGGCCGTGGCTCACGTGGTAGCAGAGCGCATGCTTTGCATGTATAAGGTCCCAAGTTCAATCCTGGGCATCTGTGATTCAGGATCTCGGGCAGCACACCTGGGTGAGGCCTCTGCTGGGGACACTGGAGGCTCTCAGGGAACACGCCTTGGTGAGGTGAGGCCTCTGCCAGGGATCCTGGAGGGTCTCGGGTAGCACGCCTGGGTGAGGCCTCTGCTGGGGACACTGGAGGGTCTCGGGTAGCACGCCTGGGTGAGGCCTCTGCTGGGGATCCTGGAGGGTCTCGGGTAGCACGCCTGGGTGAGGTGACGCCTCTGCTGGGGATCCTGGAGGCTCTCAGGGAACACGCCTTGGTGAGGTGAGGCCTCTGCTGGGGATCCTGGAGGGTCTCGGGTAGCATATCTGGGTGAGGCCTCTGCCGGGGATCCTGGAGGGTCTCTGGTAGCACACCTGGGTGAGGTGAGGTCTCTGCCGGGGATCCTGGAGGGTCTCAGGTAGCATATCTGGGTGAGGTGAGGTCTCTGCCGCGGATCCTGGAGGGTCTCTGGTAGCATATCTGGGTGAGGTGACGCCTCTGCCGGGGATCCTGGAGGGTCTCTGGTAGCACGCCTGGGTGAGGTGAGGTCTCTGCCGGGGATCCTGGAGGGTCTCGGGTAGCACGCCTGGGTGAGGTGAGGCGGGAGGCCTCTGCCGGGGATCCTGGAGGAATCTCAGGTAGTGCGCCTGGGTGAGGCGGAGGCCTCTGCCAGGGATCCTCGAGAGCTGGATTTGAAACGCTGCTGTGTCAGGTTGTGACAATATTGGGCTGAGATGGACCATTGGTCTGACTCGATTAAGCAGCTCCTTATTGCCTCCGGAAGAGGAGGAAGCTTGGACTCTGATGAAGTTGCGGGGGGGCGGGAAGACACTGCTAAACTCTGTACAGCCAGCCTCAAAGTGATTTACAAAGGAGTGAAGGCAGTTCTATCCCCATTTTACAGATGGGAAAAATGAGGTGCAGAGCTTGAGGCTTTCCCATAAGGCACTCGCCCAGTTTGAAATTACGAGTCTATGACAGGATCAGAAAGAAAAGTCTGTCCCGATATTGTCCTCCATTCCCTTCCCTGTGCATGCCACCTAATCAGCTGCAGAGAATTCCAGAGACCAGCTGGAACAATGGTTTTGCAGCAGCCGTCAGTATGGGGGTAAGGTAGCTGGAAAACTCAAGGACCCTTAAAGGAGCGATAGGTTGCTATTCCTCTCTCGGCCTGCGTTTATATAATTTGTGTGGTGGCGAGTATTTGATTACGCTGGATTTATTTTCAGAAGTTTCAGGCTGTTCTTATTAACTGTCACCGTTTTGATCGAAAGCGTATGGCGGCACTCTGCATTTGTAAGGCAGCGTTTTGCATTCATAAACAGGCGCAGCGGTGCTTAAACTCGGCATATCAGTTCTGAGTCTGGTCTTTTCTTTTTTTCTTCCCCCTCCCCCTGTTTCTTAGCAATGTGAGACTGCGTTTCTCTAGGACGAACATTTATTAGAAACGTTTCAGTTTGTAGATCGGGATGAATGAGAAGAGAGTCCTCTTTGAAAAATCAGCAGGAGAGGCCTCTGCGGTAGCTAATTGTGCTAACGTGCTGGTTCCAAGTTGGTTTTCTTGATTCTTCTCTCTTGTATGCTGGCGTTACTTCTGATCTGTATAAATGTGAGCGAGGAGAGAGTCAGGCACTTAGCTCTTTACGGGCGCATCAGGGATGATGTTACAATAATACAAAGGATTCTGGGGTCGCATGTGAGATGCATGGGTGCTAACACACAGGACACAAACATGACAATTTCAGAAAGGCATAAACTGACCTGCCATGTTAATTAATTAATCCCCACCCCGCCAGCCTAGGCTCCCCCCTCACAGAGCTGCTTAACCTGCCTCCACCTGCCCCCTTGTTCCCCACCTAGCAGAGTCTACCTCAACTATCCCATCTCACCCCACAACGTAGCCCCATAAAATAAAGTGCCAATATGCCACCGCGCGTCCCCGTGAGATACAATACAACGCAAATAGAGACTCCCAAGGGGAGGCTCTAGTTACAACAGGAATTGTAATATAGTGGGGACTAAAAGCAGCCACAGCACGATGGTAGATCCGTCAGGGAACCACAGCTTCGTGGCCATGGCCAAACGGTCCACGAATGGTTGGCTGCCTAATAGCCACCATCTCCAAGCATCTATATGTAAAAGATACCTGAAGGGAAAGCAGATGATACCAATCCTCGCTCAACCTGTCTTCTGGGAGAGGAAACAGCCCTCAGGCAGCCAAGCACCTTATATAAAACATCAAACTGGTTTTATATAAAGTAAAACTCATTTTAAAAAAAAAACCAAGACTCCCCAGCCCAAATCCTATCCCAACCTGCCAAATGCTTGGTTGAACACACACACACACACACACACACCATTGCCCAAAGTGCCAGGTACACTGCTGGCACTATATAAATGTTTGTTAATAATAATAATAATAATAATAATTGCCCTATGCCCCTTGCCCAAGCACCCACTTTAAAATATATCAAAAAGCAGGGTGTAGTAGTAGTTGCCCCTATGGACAGGCACACACACCCCTTTAAAATTTTGTACGCATAAATGAGTTCAGCTCCAAGTCAAAATACTTACATAGAGCTGTATAGCACACACAGCCGAAGTCACCAAAGGAACTGAACAATGCCCCTGCCAGCCAATCAAAAACTCTCCTGTACTTGTCCACCCCTCACCTGTCTTCTCCCATTACCCCCCCCCCCCGGTACCTACCAAATATGGCACTAAGTTTTGTTTCCTAGCTGAGGATAAGGTCATGGGGTGAGTCACATCAGGGGTCCCAGACATCCAGATGCCTGGTCAAACTGCCAAAGGCACAGCCGCATGCAGAGCAGAGAAAAAACACTCGATCGAGGAAACCGAGCTTTCTGATCCTCAGAATTTGGTGATATTAATTATTATTATTATAAGCATTTGTATAGCGCCAGCTGTGTACCTGGTGCTTTACAGAACAATGAGGTGGACACGGTCGCTGCCTACGGTTTACAATCTAATAGACATGGAGGGGGAAGACTAGGATAGGGGACATAGGGAGAGACAAGGGATAAATTACATTCAAGTGGATGCGAAGTCTACTCGGTATATTTTGAAAACCCGAATACAGAGTTTCAGCACTAGTATCCCTGTCTCTCCCACTGTTCCCCTCTCTTGTATCTCTTAGATTTTAAGCCCACTGGGGAAGGGACTGGTCTGTAATTGTGGATTGTAAAGCGTCCTGTTCATTGCTGGTGTTATATAAAAAATAATAATAGTACTGTTTCATCCTTCAGGATCCCCCTCCTCCCCTTGTAACTAAGCTTTTTTAGAAAAACCAAACAAAACTTCCTTCCTTTAGAGGTTTGCCAAACTCTAACCTGAGCCTCTTCCAGAGGCAGTGCACAACCTGTTTGTTTGGCTGGGCATTTAACAGGCAAGGTTAGGGTGGAGTACTTATAGGGTATAAGTACTTTGTGGGTTTATCTTCTGTATTTTATATGCTTTCCTTCAGGATCTATCCCCTCTTCTGTAACGAACCTAAGTACATGCACTTGCAAGGTCTCAGTTTCATGAATGTCTCCCTGTCCCGCCATATGTGCCCCTCCCCTTATCTCCCTTCCCTTTTCCATTCCAGATTGTAAGCCTGTTGGGGCAGGGAGCTGTCTCCAGTCACAACTGTTCCGTGCCAGACCCGTTCCTGGCGATGTATAAATAATTATTCATTGTAATAATAACTTGAAACATTACAAAGAGTTCCACCCTTCTCTCGCGCATGTCAGGGCAGGATTTTGCACCCTGACATGCACAAGAGAAGCCGCGGCAGATCCCCATTCGCACAGGCTCTTTCCCCGTCGGCCGGCTCCTACGCACTGCCGCATCTTCCCTCGCTGCAGCCGCCGGTGGTAGAACACAGCCTTATGTGGAACTCCTGTTAACATCACTAGAGAAGCGTGGGAGTGATACCTTTTCATACCTACATGGTGGCCCCACCAGGACTCCTAGGGGACAGAATGGAGGAAGCTTGCTGTGCTACCACTTGTGCTGTACGTGCTCTGTGGCTAGACAATGACGATGATAGTGTGTCTTGGGGAGGTTACTGAGCCCTTAGCGGAGCCATAATTTTGAACCAAGCCTCCCAGCCGCAAGCCTTTCTCTACGCCAGCCGTGGGGAACCTTTTCCCTCCCACTTTGAAAATCAGGACAAGCTTCAAGCATCACGTAGGAGTTGGGGACCCAGGTGCTTACGGGGTGGGCTAGGGTGGAGGAAGAAAGAAGGGTGTCCAGATGCCATGGATCCATCCCCTGTTTCCGAGTGCATGCCCTCAGCTCTGCTGCCTTCCCCTGAACTCCCTCTTTCAGTATTTGGGGACAGGAACTGGATCCAGGAACTGCAAAGGGGTCGCATTTAGCCCCATCCCTACACACGGACCCACATTGGTTCTAGGTCTCCAGAGCAGAGACGCCAACAAACTAAGGACAAAAGTACTTGACATTTTAGACTTTTCTTTTTGACACTGAAATAAGTTCTACGGTTTCACCAAAGCTAACAATAAACCCCATTTAAAAAAAAAATTAAACATCAGTCTTCTATGAAGAGCTGGCTCTCAAGAGTCCAGGGGGAAAATGTGCTCTGATGGTTCTGCTTTGATGGGCTCTCATTTCTTAAAAACCTACTGGAGAAGATTTCAACAGGGCCTCATAAATGGTGCAAACTTGGTAAATGATCAGAGAATACCATATGTGATGATTGCGACTCACGATCTGCTACTCCAGCAGATATTTTGCTACAGAGGCAGTAAAGTTTGACAACCTCAGCCCATCATACTCTGCAAAGAACCATGGCTGTAGGCAGTCCTTATCTTTTATTTTTCCCTCCCTATTGTTCTCCTTGCTGTTCCTTTCACAGTTGGTTAAGAGTTGCAGAAAAAGAGGGAGCTGAAAAGCAAGTTGAGTTAGCACTAGGCAAAGAGTTAAGGAGGGTAAGAGACCCTTACAAATGTATCTAGGGATAGCAATACTGTTGTTTATATAGCACCAGCAGTGTACCTGGCATTGTATAATCAGTAGTTATAGACAAGTCCTGACCCTGACGGGTTTACAATCTAAGAGAGACGAGGATTTAGGGGAGGACAAGGGAGAGGTGAACATCAGGAGAGACGAGAATACTTTTATGAGGTTGCAGCTGCACGTGCTTAACTTAGTTACAGGGAGGAGATTCTTATCACCCACGTTGAGCCAGGGAAAGCCTGACTTGAAGAGGTAGATTTTCAGGACGGACTTGAAAGTTGGGAGGGAGGGAGCAGAACGAATGTATCCAGGGAGGGACTTCCGGGCCTCAGGAGGGTTGCAAGAGAGAAAGGGCAAAGGCGTTTAGAGGAGCAGCGGAGTCGTAAGCAGGCGAGGGTGGGGCAAAGGAAGAACGATGCTCCCAGGCAGGAATGTTGCAGGATACAAAAGCAGAGAGAGATGGGGAGCAAGGCCATGAAGAGCCTTTGAGGTGAAGACCAGGAAGTTGTGTTGAACGCGTTCCCGTAGAGGGAGCCAGTGCAGGGCGGAGAGGTGGAGCTGAACACGGTCAAAGCGACGGGCAAGGTGGATGACTTTGGCAGCAGAGTGTTGAACAGAGATGAGGGGCAGGATCGGAGCAGGGGAGGACAGTAAGTGGGGAAATTACAGTAGTTAAGGTGAGAGATGACAAGCATGGACTAAGAACACAAGTAGTGCCATACTGAGTCAGACCAATGGTCCATCAAGCCCAGCATCCTGTCCTCCGACAGTGACCAGTCTCGGTCGCATGGGAGAAGAACCAACAGTCCCAATGGGCAATCCATTCCCCGTTGTTCACTCCCAGCTCCCGACAGTAAGAAGTTCATCCCGTAAGCTACCTGGTTAATAGCCAGAAATGGACCTACTCTCTAAGAACTTATCCAGTCCTTTTCTAAACCCAGCTATACTACTGGCCTTGACAACGTCCTCTGGCAACAAATTCCATATGCGTTGAATGAAAAAGTACTTCCTTTTATTTGTTTTAACTCTGCCGGCAGCTAGTTTCATGGAGTGTCCCCTAGTCCTAGTACTATTTGAGAGGGTAAATAACTGTTCCCGATCTACTCATTCCACACCACTCAAGATTTTATAAACCTCTATCATGTCCCCTCTCAGTCTTCTATTCTCTAAGCTGAAGAGACCCAGCTTGTCAAGCCTCTCTTT
>QEPC01008369.1:2781815-2803543 GCA_003113815.1 Sphenodon punctatus | reverse complement strand
TCTTACATAAACGCCAAAACAGCAGGAGAGTGGGAGCCAGCCGAGCCTCCTCCGGGAGCGAATTCCACAGCACAGGGGCAGCCACCGAAAAAGATCTAACATCGGTGGCCACCCGCCTCGCCCAGGGAACCTCCAAAAAGGTACATGCTCCTGCAGACCGTGTACTTCCACCTACCTCCCCCCCCCACCTCCCTACATGGAGCACCCTGGAAAATACTGGGATGCACCACGCGGGGCACACCCATCCCTCGATGTCTAAACCCTCACTCACTCACCGGAAGTGCACATGTGCTCCACCGAGCACCCACAGGACCCGGTCCCCGCCATGTCCTCACCCCACCTGTTTAACAACGGCCAACGTGCACATATTGCTCGCAGGTTTATGATCGGGGCCTTAATAGGGCCAGCTCACCCCATTACTTGCCGTAAGTAGGGATGTAGCGGAAAGTCGCAGCGGCAGCTAATTCCGCCGGAAACAGCGTTTCCGCAATAAGTGGTACGGCGTGGCAGAGGCTTTCATTCCGCTACTTCCGCAGTTCCGCTAATTTCATTCCGCTGCTACCACAGGCTTCACAAATAGCAGAAACATGCCATTTTCACTACTTCCGCCATTCCGCCAGCGCCACGAAATAGCGGAACAGCGGTTTTCCAACAGTTTCCGACAATTCCACAATTTTTCCGATAGTTTCCGAATTTGCAGAATGTCGGCGGAATTAGCGAAATGTCAGCAGAAAAGCCGCGGTGTGGCGCGGGCAATTCCAAAATGGCGGAATGGAGTCGCAGCGCGGTAATAGCTGTTGCCACATCAGCCCTAGCCGTAAAGGCAAAGTGACACCTATCTGGACAGATGAATTTAACTTCCCAAAATAACATTCCTCTTGTTTGGAGGTCTTAAAACGCCCTTTTCAGTTTTCTTATAGCAATTTGATAAGTCACTCTTATCGCTCAGCAGCTGTGTTATTTTTCTTTCTGGAAGCACTTGAAGAGTCGGGGGCAGGGGTGAAGAACAAACTCCGCTTAAGGAAATGATCAATGCAAAATGTTAAAGATCGATCGACGTTGGAAGATCTTTCATTTAATCAAATTAACTGACTTGTTTTTATTTAGGTGGCACTTTTTTTGGTCCGGGGCAACATCCTCCACGTTCTGTAGAGCACTAAGCCACCTGCTTTGCATTTTAGAAACGCTGTACGTTTTGGGATCCAACCCAAGCATTATTGCACTGGTAGAATCTTGTGTCATTCTGACCAATCTCTCAGTGCCTAGGTTTTTAAAATAAAATAAAAAAAATTAATTCATTAAGGCTGGCCTGATTGATTTGGTTGGCAGCAGGTTTCAGGGCAATGGAAGAGGCTGATGACTTGACTAACCTTGGCACCTTCTTTCTCTCTAGGTCATTAAAGATCTAGGCAGACTAGAGAGATGACGTGTCCAGCCTGCAATGGGGGATAATGACTCTCCCCATTGAAGCTGAGGTTGGTTTTCCCTGCCAGTCAGTTATCGGAAGGTAGCAATGGTCACCTTGGACAGGCTCTGACTTTCTGAACTGTTAGCCTGAAACAGAGTGAAAAGAGAACCTGTCACCAATGTGGGCAGGGCACCCACAAACATGACAGCTTTGCTATCGTCCCACCCAGGGGTGCGGGGGCTACCCCCGGCAGCAGGAACAGACGTAGGAAAGTTCTCTTGGGCTTGGGAACGGTGGTCACCGCTGGTCTAGGATATCCTGCCTTGAAGCAGAGGGTTACACCAGCTGACCCTTGAGCTGACCCTTCCAACCCTACGATTTGGAGAATCTTAATCTGAACGTATTTGCGGAACGGAAAACGGCACGATAGGCTTTACGTTTGAAGAAAATACAGGAGGTGAGCTGTATGGTTGGCACTTTGGCATGATGCTTTGGGGGCAATAGGATAAGAACATAGTCAGTGCCATACTAGGTCAGACCAGTGATCCGGTCCATCCAACCCAGCATTCTGTCTCCCAACAGTGGCCATTCTCAGTCACGTCAGAGAAATACTCAACAGCTCCACAATGGAGCGATTCTTTCCCTGCTGTTCACTCCCAGCTCATCCCCCCAAACCTACTTGGCCAATAGCCATTCAGGAACCTACCCTCCAAGAGCTCAGACAATCCTTTTTTAAACCCAGCTATGCTACTGGCCTTGACCACCTCCCTCTGGCAACAAATTCCACAAGTCAATTGGAATAAAGAAACAAGAGACCCCAACATTTTGGAGGGCAGGGAAGGGTTCAGTTTGTGCAGCAACAGGTGGAGAAACTTCTAGCTGCCACCACAGAGGATCATTCCAGTCGTTCCTTTGAGCATCTTCTCAGCTGCCCCTAGGTGAGACCCAAGGATCTGATATGTGGTAGATAGTCTTCCCGGTGCCACAGAGCCTCATCTCTCAGATTTTCTCTCTCCCCTCCCAGCTGCATAGTTACCCTTGCTATTGGTGATGCCCTGCACCAAAGAGAAATGGGTAAATCAACCCAGCAAAGCTGTTGCCACCAAAAACGAAAAACAGCAAGGAAACCCACTGAAGCGTATTTTATATTCTGTAAGCAAACTTATCAATGCATGATTTACATGGGGGCAGATTCATGCTAGGAGAAATGCATAGATTTCCCCCGCCCCCCCCTTTACCTAAGAAACATCTTAGACACACTCATATAATATAATTACTCTGCATCTGTTACCTTGGAGTCTTCCACTTTCAATTTGAGCAGGATTTCTGCGGGCTGGGCCTCACTGCCCCTTGGTTGGATGGATGGCTGTCAGCCTGGGCCCATTTTGCATTATTGGCATTGTTTGTTATTTCTATAGGGCCCCGGCACTAGGGTGGCCACTTCTCATGGTTTGACCTTGAGCCTCCCAAAGGTCAAAATGGGAGTCAATGTCCAGCCACAAGAAGTGGCAACCCTTCCTGTCACTGAAGAGTCACGGGGTGTTAACAAACGTGGCGGTGGCCTGCTTAGACCTGCTTGAAATTGCTTTGGCCCGCGGGCTACCGTCACGTTTGTTAAGGGCCATCCACATGTTTGGCCCGAAGTTTCCCTGGGCATGTTGGGGGCTAGCCTCCGGGGACCTCCAAGGGGCACAGCCCGGGCCAGCTGCCAACAACACGCTTGGGAAAACCTAACCGGGCCAAAGCGAGCTATCCGGTCCGGTCGCCTACTCTTCCTGGATGCGGCCACCATGACAGCCAGCCAGGGCGGGGGAGCGGTGCCGGCTGGCCACACATTAGTGCGGCTCCCTGCCCCCGCCCCAGGCCCGGCCTGGTGAACCTTGTTCCACAGCCAGATCTGCTCCTGACTGGAAAGCAATTGGCTTCCCGATCCGGATCTGTGTATGACAGCAGCGGTCCGCCACCACGTATGTTAATCACAGTTAGAGACAGGTCCCTGCCCCGAGGGGCTTACAATCTAGAATGGACAAGGGAGGGGGGAACACAAGGAGGAACAAGGATAAAGTCATGAAGCTGAGAAGTTGCAGGTGCACGTGCTTAGCTTAGTTACTGGGGGTGGGGGTGGAATTCTGAAGAACGAGACTGCATGAAAAGCCTAAATTTATTTATTTTTTCAGCTCACTTTTCATCCCACCCTTCCCCAAAGGCTCAGGGCAGCTAACAGTGTCATAAAAGCAAACGTGTAAAATACAGAAGCCATAAAAACACATCAAATGCCCATAAAACCTCCCAAAATTCTAAACCTGCCTGCTAAATGCCAGACTAGGGCTTTGCCGAGCCTCCAAGGGAAGGGAGTTCCAGAGCCGCAGAGCAACCACTGAGAACGCCTCTCTGCGCGCCTGGGTCATATGGAACTGGACCAATAGGGGGCCTTACAAGAGAATGCTCTCGGCGGATCTTAGCGGCCGTGGAAGAACATAAGGACATGAGGAGTTGGGGTAGGCCTGTTGGAAGAGGTAGGCTTTTAGGAAGACTCTGAAGGTCAGGAGGGAGGGAGCAGAAGATGAGTAATTACTTGTACGGTAATAACGGTACACTAGTTCTCTTTACCCATGCTTTTGTTCACGCAAGCAGAGGGTATCAATGGAAGATAAAGGGGGAATAGTTAGTTCCACAAAGATACGGGGTTTAAAAGGGGTGATGACACCCAGCTCTACCTCTCGTTTTCATCCGACCCAGACCCGGCAGTCTCGGTGCTTACCCGATGTCTGGCGGCTGTTGGGGATGGGATGAGGGCGAACCGGCTGAAGCTGAATCCCGACAAGGCGGAGGTGATGGCGGTGAGAAGGGCAGCTGATGTGGCGGTGGGAAGGGCAGCGGATGTGGCGGTGGGAAGGGCAGCGGATGTGGCGGTGGGAAGGGCAGCGGATGTGGCGGTGGGAAGGGCAGCGGATGTGGCGGTGGGAAGGGCAGCGGATGTGGCGGTGGGAAGGGCAGCGGATGTGGCGGTGGGAAGGGCAGCGGATGTGGCGGTGGGAAGGGCAGCGGATGTGGCGGTGGGAAGGGCAGCGGATGTGGCGGTGGGAAGGGCAGCGGATGTGGCGGTGGGAAGGGCAGCGGATGTGGCGGTGGGAAGGGCAGCGGATGTGGCGGTTCCCATCACTGATGGGGCCCGCCCTCCGCTGCTATCCCAGGTCCGTAGTCTGGGCGTGCTCCTTGATCCGCAGCTCCGCCTGGATCTCCAGGTGAGGGCTGTGGCGAGGAGTGCGTTTCACCAATCACATCTGGTGCAACGGCTTCGGCCGTATGTTTCAGATAGCGACCTGGCCACCATCATCCGTGCTTTCATTACCTCGAGATTGGACTATTGCAATGCGCTCTACGTGGGGCTCCCCATGGTGACGGTCTGGAGGCTGCAGCTGGTGCAGAATGCAGCGGCCCGTCTCCTTATGGGGACGGGTCACCGTGAGCACATTACACCGGTGCCCCGGGCTCTGCACTGGCTGCCTGTAGTCTTCTGGGCCCGAGTCAAGGTATTGGCGTTGACCTATAAAGCCCTATAGGGCCTTGGCCCGACTTACCTGCAGGACCGCCTCGCTCTCCGTGATCTGGAGCCGCCTCTGCGGTCGCCCTTCTCAAGGTCCTCCGCGTGGCCCCAGTGAGCCACTATGGAGGGTTCTCGGTGGCCGCCCCTCGGCTGTGGAACTCCCTCCTGCTGGAGGCCTGGGTGGCCCCGGATCTCCCCTCCTTCCGTCGTAGCTGTAAAACCTGACTGTTCCACCTGGCTTTAAATAAAGAAATAAAGAAATTAATTAATAAATAAATGCCTGCAACCTGGCCTGTAATGAGCATCCACCGTGGAGTCACGGTGGTCACTAGAAATGGTGAGAATTGAGTGTAGTCTGTCGGCCCCAACATTTGGAGAACCGCTGACTTGTGTAAACGTAATAGTAGGTACGGAGGAAATTATAGGCGGAGACTCCAGATTTCTTGTTCTTTGGCTCGTATCAGTAACTCTCTTTCTTTGATCGCTGCTGCTCTTCGCATCCAGCCGCTGTCAGCGGTGTCTAATCAGGCAGCGTCTGTCTTTAATCTACGTTTCTTTGTAGGTGCTTAATCTCTCATCCAGATGCCTTCAGCATGTAGAGGTGGGTTTAGTGTGGCAGCACTGAGAAGAGAAGCAGGGTTTGCAGTTCATTAGGAAGCACAAATCTTTTTATTTATTTTTTGTTTTTAGGGGCTACGTTAAGCATGAGACCTGCTCCCATCCCAGTAGAAGAACCAGAATGGAGACAGACTCCTCCCCCAGTCACAGCTACCTCTGGGACCTTCAGACTACGGCGGGGCAGTCGGTTCACCTGGAGAAAGGAGTGTCTGGCCGTTATGGAAAGGTATGGGATTGCTAGCCGTGCTGTATATTTATGTGTGGTTATGGACTGTCTTTACTCTGAAGAGTAATGCCCACGTGGTTGTGTTGTTCAAGACAGTCTGTTGATAGACTTTCAAGTAATAATAATCATCATCATCATCTTTATTTTTATATAGCGCCCGCCTGCCATGGCACTTGGAGTGCTTCACATAAAATACAACTTTTAATCCCCACAACAACCCTGTGAGGTAGGTTAGGCTGAGAGACCTGTGACTGGCCCAAGGACACCCAGTGAGTTTCTGGCTGAGGCAAGACTTGAACCGGAGTCCCCCCCCGATACCTCCCGATCCAGATACTGTGCGCTTAGCTGGTACACCGCTCCCATTACATGGCTCCCAGCAGTAATACATTCCATTACATGTTCATTAGAGGTGCGTTTGGTGAGCGGTTAAAGACACTTGCCTACGTCTCTGAAGCCTGTTGGTTCGAGTCCTGCTTGGTTTCATGCAGAATTGCCGCTTCCAGTCCACCCAGGCCGTGAATGGGTTCCTGACCCATTGGGTTAGGTAAGTCAAAAACATTCAGACATGGTGCTGGGCTGCATCACTCCCATGTGCCCCATCGGCCACAGAAACCGGCATGCCTTAACCACACAAGCCCCGTGGCTCGGGGCGGACTTCGATTTCATGCTAAAGAGTGCGTGCTACGTTCCTTTGACCAAACAGAACAGACTTGGCAGCCATTAAAGAGCTTTATCTTGATTCAGTTGTCAGATTCTTCCAGGACTTTGCTATTTATCATCCTAAATGCTGAATGTAGCTTACATGAGAGTCTTGAGTAGGAACAGGCTTTTAACTCTCTACCTTACATTTGATTAAAACGTTGCATCTAGTTCTTGTGTCCCTATTTTTAAATAGCATGTTGAACAATTGTACAGGGATGCAGAGAAGAGCTACAAGAGCGATTTGAGAGCTGGAAAGCAAACCTTAAAGGAGCTTGATCTGTTTAGATTTTCAAAAAGAGGATTAAGAAAGAACTCAATTGTGATGTGGCTAAGTATCTTCATAGGAACGGAATGGAAAGTCCTTGGTTCTCCAGAGCTGATTACTCTGGCAGAGGAAGGTACAGCAAGAGCTGCTGGATCGTAATCCTGGACAAATTCCAGTGAGCAATGACACTGATTAAACAGCGGGAGTGATTAACCATTGGGACAGGCTACTAAGGAAGAAGATAGATTTCCCCACATTTTCTGTCTTCAGGCCCAGACAAGCTTCTCAACGATACGCTTTAGCCAAACACAGTTTAATGGACTTGAGGCAGAAGTCCCCGGAGGAGATTTCATTGGCTCAGGGACCCCCAGTCACTGCGTTTCCCCCATTGCTGTCAATGAATAAAACAAAGTAAATATGGGTCCCTGCCTGTGCTACACAAGAGTATCAAAGTAACGACTCCACTTCGGTAGCGTTCAGACGATCAGAGTCAGCCGAAGCAACTACTTTGCTTTGGTTTACACTGCTAGTGTAATAGATTTAATTAAATCAAAATAGTTGCTTCAGTTTACACTGTTAGTGTATTTGATTTAAATAAATCAAAGTACTTGCTTCAGTTTATACTGTTCGTCTGAACACTAACTACTTCCGTTTAATTAACTTGAAGTCGTTACTATGGCTTTCCTCTTAGTCAGGATTGTGGCCTACATGTCCAGGGAGGAAGGACTGTGCCATCCTCTTGCCCAGGGATATGCAAAGTTTTGAAGCCCAAGAGCCACGTACCGAAATTTTCCTATTGCCAAGATCCACAACACACATTACACAGACCATGGTTTTTCCCCAGTCTTGGTCTCAGGTGGTCCAGTGGTTCAGGAAAGACTCCTTGCTCCCACTGCCGGCTGAAATGGTGGCTTGGGTTCTCTTGCTTCTGAGGAAGCCTCATAAACATGCTCTAAGGAGCCGCTCCCAGCAAGAGCCAGAGCACAAGTGTCCAAGAGCCACATGCGACTCCTGAGCCACCGTTTCCCACCTCTGTTCTAGCCCATCTGTAGCGACCAGCGTAGCCGTAATTACACACCAAGGAGCTTTGCAGTGAAGCCCGGCTCCGCTCTCTTTCATAGAACCAATTTACGCGCCTAGCGTAAACAGTGATACATCCATCTCTGCATGGACACCAGAGTCCTTGCCGGCGGCAGTTTGCACCCGTGGCAAAGCACTGTGCTGTGCAAATCTCCTCTGAGGAAATCAGCAGAGCCATGACGGTCTGGTTGTATCTCAAACCAGAAGAACGGAGTTTTGTTTTTAAAAATATAACTATTTCCTTGACACCTTAAACCATCCAAAACCAAACCTAACTAACCGATTGATCTTATTCGGATTACGGTGTTTTAGGTGCTCACAAGGGACTTGGAGTTTAGAGACCCGAGTTCAGTTCCCATCTCAGCCATAGACTCAGTAGGTGGCCTTAGACCAGTTGCTGTCTCTCGATTTCAAGCACTGAACAGAGTTCCGCATGAGTTCCTCATTGGCAAGCTTGTGAAGCGTGGGCTGGAAGACACTACAATAAGGTTGACACGCAGCTGGTTGAAGAACCTTACTCAAAGAGGGATCATCAGACTGGAGGGCGGTATCAAGCGGGGGGTCCCACGGGGCTCTGTCCTGGGTCAGTACTATTCAGCGTTTTCATTAGCGACTTAGATGAAGAGGTGGAGGGAGTATTGAAGAACATCAGAAGTGCCATGTTGGGTCAGACCAGTGGTCCATTGGGCCCAGCATCCTGTCTCCAACTATGGCCGTTCCTGGTTACTTCAGAGAAGAATCCAACGGGTCATAATGGAGTAAGCCATTCCCTGCTGTTGACTCCCAGCTCCTGACAGTCAAAGGTTATGTTTCCCCCAACCTACTTGGCTAATAGCCATTAACAGACCTTTCCCCCAAGAACTTATGCAGTCCTTTTTTAAACTCCGCTATGAAACTAGCTTTAACCACGTCCTCTGGCAACAAATTCCACAAATTAAATTGTACACTCAGTGAAAAAAACACTTTCTTTTATATGTTTTAAATCTGCTGCCAGTTAGTTTCATGGAGCGTCCCCTAGTTTTAGTACCATCCGAGAGGGTAAACAACTCCTTCCTCCACTCATATTTTATAAATCAAATCTGCAGATGACTCAAAACTGGGAAAGGTAACTAACCCCTTGGACGTTAGAATTAGAATTCAGGGTCATCTTGGTCGGCTGGAAAACTGGGCCGAAGTTATCGAAATTAAATTAAACCAAGATAAATGTAAAGTTCTGCATTTAGGGAAGAAAAACCTAAACACACACCAGTATAAGATGGGGGATAGCTGGTTTGGCAGCAGTCAATGTGGAAAGGATCATGGGATTGTGGTTGATGAGAAAGTGAACATGAGTCAGCAGTGTGATGTAGCCACAAAAATAGCTAATGCAATTTTTGGCTGCATTAATCGAAGTACTGTTTCCAAGCCTTGAAAAGGAAAAATTCCTATCTATTCTGTATGAGTGAGAGTCTCACCTGGATTACTGCGTCCAGTTTTGGGCACCTCATTTTAAGAAGGATATTGACAAATTGGAGGAGATTCAGAGGAGGGTGCAACAAAGATGGTATGGGGTCTGGAAAGCAAGTCCTATTAATAATAATAATTTATTATTATTATTATTATTATAAACATTTATATAGCGCCAGTCGTGTGACCTGGTGCTGTACAGAACATAGAAATAGACGCGGTCCCTGTCTGTGGCTAAGACAAGGAGGGGGGACAGGGAGAGGGGACAGTGGGAGAGACGGGGGAGAAGACAAACAAACATTCAAGCGGATGCGAAGTCTCAGGTGCGTGTGCTTGGCTTGGGTACAATCAGGTTGGTTGCAGCAGTCTGCAGAGGAGGGCAGACAGTAAGTATATAGGGAACGACTAGCAGGCATTGGGAAAGGCAGCGAGGAAAAGGTGGGTCTTGAGGAGGGATTTGAAGGAGCGGAGGGATGGGGCAAGGCGGATGTGGGTAGGGAGAGAGTTCCAGGCATGGGGGGCAATGAGGGAGAAGGGTCGAAGGCGGTTAGGTGAGCAGGAGAAACGAGGGAGAGTGAGGGAGAGGACAGAGGAAGAGCAGAGAGCACGTGCAGGAGTGCGTAGGGAGATTAGGTCCGAGAGGTAAGGGGGAGCTTGGTTGTGGAGAGATTTGAACGTGAAAACCAGGAGTTTAAACAGGATACGTTCAGGAAGGGGGAGCCAGTGAAGAGAGAAGAGGAGAGGCTGCACATGGTCGAAGCAACGGGCAGAGTGAATGACCTTGGCAGCGGAGTTTTGGATTGCGATAAGGGGGGACAGGTGAGAGCGAGGGTGGCCAGTAAGGAGGAGGTTGCAGTAATCGAGGCGAGAGATAACCATGGCATGAACAAGGGTTTTGGCCAAGGAGGTAGAGAGAAAGGGGAGGATCCAAGCAATGTTATGAAGGAAGAATAGGCAGGATTTGGCAACAGAGTCAATGTAAGGTTTAAAAGAGAGGTGCATGTCAAAGATGAAGCCCAAGCTACAGGCTTGGAGAACAGGATGGATGGTGACCCCATCGATGCAGATGGGCAGGTTAGAGGGAGAGGAAGAAGAGGGAGGAAAGGGTGAAGAAACTGGGTATGTTTTAACCTAGCGAAGAGAAGATTAAGGGGCGACGTAATGGAGTTCAAAAATCAAAAGGGCGACACCAAGAAGTTAGCAGGAAACTGTTCCTCATTGCTGTAGAGGACAGGACTAGAAGTAATAGGCTCATGTTACAAGAAGTTAGACGTTGGTTAAATATCAGGAAAAAACATGGTAACAGTAAGAGCTGTGCGGCAACGGAACCCGTTGCCTAGGGAGGTCGTAGGCTCTCCAGGTTGTTCAAGGAGAGACTGGACGGCCACCTGTCGGGGATGTTCTAGCTGTCGTCGTCCTGCATTCCAGCAGGAGGTCGGACTAGATGGCCCTTGAGTTGTCGTCTAACTCGGACGTTCTACGATTGTACGCCTAATGCTGCAGCCAGGATTGGAAAATTAAATAAATGTCATACAACGATGGCTAATGAATTTAATAATAAACTTGGACGTCATTTCCTCTTCGCTAGACTAAACATACCCAGTTCTTTCAACCTTTCCTCATAAGACTTGCCTTCCAGGCCCTTTATCAATCTTTGTTGCCCTCCTCTGAACCTATTTGATCCTTGTTTGTGCAGTACAGGCTATACCACGAAAGGCCACTGGTTTGTGACTGCAGCTGCTAGGTAGTTCTGTAACGCATCGTAGAACTGGAGAGTTGTGAGGAAGCTCAAGGGTCATCTAGTCCATATCCCTGTCTATGCCTGACAGATCCTGCCTAGTTTCTTCTTTAAACCTCCAGGTAAGAAGAATCTGTAGCCTCCTGAGACAGCTTGCTCCTCTGGGTGCAGCCACACGAGATGTTATCTCGAGTCAGGCAGCCTCACCCCAATTTAGGCACCATTGCAATGCGGTGCAGTGGCTCATGGGCCCGGTGACCAACAGATGTTCACCCCGGGGCGACTAGCTGACTTCTATGCCCTGCATCCTTGGAACAAGGCCAAGGATGCAGGACATAGCAGCCTTACCCAAAGTCGGGCAAAGCTGCCCAACTCAAGGTAGCGCGCCGCTGCTCGTGGGCCCGGTCCTCACCTGACCCGGTTAGAGACAACAACGGCCTCAGGGCTTTGAGCGGCGAGCACTGGCGTCATGGTCGGGGCGGGATAATGGGGCGAGCTCGGGGAGGGTGGATTGAGCAGGACTGGGTACCCACGTGTGTGACTAACACCTCGGCCTGCCCCGGGGCGTGGCGGGATGGCCGATAGCGGCCCACCCAGTTTCCACACGGGGGAGGGGTTGGGGAGCGACCATCTTGCCTTGCTTTCTGCACCTGGCCCCGAACCATGGCTGCCGCGATTGCCCACCCTGGGGCGCGCAGGGGTTCGGGCCTTCCCGGCTCATGTCACTTAACCCACTGTTGAACTGGTCTCGCCGTTAAGAAGTTATTTTCTAACGTATAAACTCAACTTGCCTTCCTGACGTTCAAACCCATTGTTTCTTGTCCTGTCCTCAGCTGTGGTGGGGAACAAAGGGTTTCCATCTTTTCTTATGACGTTGTTTTAGATACGTCACTATAACGAGCAGGGCTGTGTAGCGCGTGCTAAGATGATGCACCGACCCTGGCTGGAGGCGTCTACGCTGAGCACCTAAAAACTGAGCTCTTGAGCGACACGACTAAGATTGTGACTTGGAAGGACACGTGTTCTTGATTTTCTTCTGCATCATCTATTGATCGATCGATCGATTGAGACTTCTATCCCACCCTTCCCCTAAGGATCAAAGTGGCTTACATCAAACGCACGAAATAGAAATACGATAAAACTCCCTTTAAAAACTTGGTTAAAAGAAAAAAAACCACCCTGACCAACTAATCCCCCAACCCCTATCCCCCCACCTGCCGAACGCTTTACAAAAGAGAGACGTTTTACACCGCCTCTCATGTGGCCGCCTCTGGAACATGCTGAGAAATGGGCACTTACTCCACCGAAGTCTCACTCATGACGAGTGTTTCATTGGTATTAAATAGTAGAGGGGAGCTCTGAATCGGGCCCAGCGTCCATGCGCTTTAGTGCTTAATAGGCGTATGCCTAAATATGCACTATAAGCAATAAACGTAATGCTTAATACGTGTAAACCTTTTCCCTCTTAGGGGGCCACTTTGAAAATCAGTCCAAACTCCAAGGGCTGCATAGAAGAGGAGTGTGCTCAGGAAAGGGAAAGTCCAGATCATGGATCCATCTCCTCTCCTCGTGTGCCGGCCCTCAGCTCTACTCCCTTGCTCTGAGCTCCATCTCTCAGTGCCTAGGGGCAGGAATTGGATCCAGGGGCCAGATCCCCTGGAAAGGGGCCCACCTACAAACTTGCTGCAGGCTGTATTTGGTCCCCTGGCCTGAGGTTCCCCGCCCCTGCTATCTACAGTGCATGTGTCTCAATAATGCCTTTATTTATATACTGGATTTCCAGAATGCTGCTTTCGGTTTCTGTAATTTGATTCTCCTGTCTTTACTGCATTTTGGAATTTCTCCCAAGACAGTTTATTGGTCCTTAGGCTTGAGTTCTGGACGGTAGATTCAGAAGGCGCCTGCCTCCCTCTCTCTCTTTTAACATTTCTATTGGAATATTTATGCTCTGAAGGTTAAGAGGGGAGCAGTAGTTCCAGAAAGTAAAATTCTATATTTAACTGCAGACTAGGTGTGGCTTAGACAACTGCAATGCGAGCTCCCTCCCTCCCTCCTACTGCTCTGTCAGAGATATGATCAACCTTGACCTGCAGGGAACAGTCTCTTCTCTAACCTGCTGCTCGTGAAACGTGCTCTGGTGGGGGCTGGGTTGGTCGGGCTCGCCTTCCTTGGGGAATAGAACTCAGATGACGACGATCGTTTGGGTTAAGAGCCGAGGTTAGCCTTGAGCGTCTCTTTCTCGTGTAGTTTTCTGCTCCTCTCTATTACGTCGCGTCCCAAAGATTCTTTCCACAGCCTCAAAATCGCCCTTGTCCCATGCATCCTCTCTCGTTAACAGCTTCAAGGCTGACAATTGCTATAGGGATTTCTTTTGAATGGAAATATTTCCTTTGTTTTTTTTTTTTTTTTAATATGGGGTTTATTTTAATATGAGACCTATCTAAAGGACCACCTCATCCCATGTGTCCCATCGTGACCTCTAAAGTCAGCTGGGGAGGCCCTCTTGCAAGTTCCATCGTTGCATCATGTCCATACACCAAGGGCACGCAGAGAAGGGTTCTCGGTCACTGCTCCACAGCTCTGAACTCCCTTCCCCTGGAAGATTGCCAGAGCCCTAGCCTAAGCATTTTCTGAAGGCAACGCAAGACCTATTTATTTGGGCAGGCATTTAACAGGCAGGGTTAGGATTTGGGGCGTAATTCTATAAGTATTTTATCTATATTTTATGCAGGGTTTATGGGTTTTATTTTCATGTTTTATAGGTATACTTTTTTGATGACGTTACCCATCCTGAGCCTTCAGGACAGGTTAAAAATTGGAATGAATAAATAAATAAATAAGTAAATAAATAAATAAATACAATTTCATCCTCTAATTATACACGTTGCAACTGCGAGGTCGCCGTCGCCTAAAAGCTTCTAGTAAACGCAGTGTGATCTAGAGGCAGCAGCCAGCAGAATCAGCCCAGACAGGCGCATTTTCAAGTCTAGAGAGAGAGGGTGTTGTCAGATTTAACGATAAATCAACTAAAAGCCCATTTCACATTGAAATTGCTGACTCGGTAGCTGCTTGAGCAGATGTTCCTGCTGCTGCATGTTCAAGCAGCTACCAGATAGTCTCTGCCCTCCAGCTGTTGCCCCAATGACATAATGTTTCTGTGGTGACTCAGATTGCTACAGACGGGAAGCGGGAGAGCAGTGCGCTTATGCACACATAACAGCGGCTACGTGATGGCAGCAGATGCGTATCGGCTACAAGCATGATTTCTCAAAACCCAATCCATAGTGAGTGCATATCAGGTTGCGTGTTTACACAAACAGATTTAACAGCCGAGGTAGTCTCCGTCTCTTGCGTTTGGGACCAATATGGCATCCACACGCTCTCGGGAAGGAAGAGCAAAGTTAAACCAGCCAATACTGGGGATATTTAGCTTAGAAAAGGCAAGATTATGGGTGGTCGTGGTTGCAGTTTTCAAGTATGTAAAAGGCTGTTGTAAGCAGGATGGTGCCCCATTCAGGCTCGATTCAAGTTACTGGAATTTAATTTAAAGGCAAAAAAAGGTTGGGAATTACAGCAGTAAAATGAAAGAGTTGTTTTCCAACACAAGTTCTGATTAGGACTGGAGGAAATAATTAGCTCTGCATTGGCAAAGATTATCAAGAACATAAGAAGTGCCATATTGGGTCAAAGTCAGGCCAATAGTCTGCTGGAACCCAGCATCCTGTCTCCAACAGTGGCCAGTCTCAGTTGTTTTGGAGAAGCATCCAACAGGTCATAATGAAGTGATCTGCTCCCCGCTGTCCACTCCCAGCGCCCGACAGTCAGCCAGTGGACCTATCCTCCAAGAATTTATCCAATCCTATTAGAGATTATAGGAATATAATCTCCACTGAATAGCCAAATAAATACACATTCCCCGAAACAACGTTTGCGTATTTGTTCATTTTGTTATTTCATTTTAGTTCTTTCAATAATTTCCGTATTTCGTTTTGGTTTATTTCAGTTATTTCGTTCATTTCCATATTTTGTTTTGGTTATTTTGGTGCTTTCGTTTCGGTTCTATTTAGTGCTATTGCAAATAGTGCTTCATAGGAAATTAATTGATATTTGATCAGATTTTATATTCACTCAGAAAATGTATTTAAGCTCTAGTTCTGGTTGGTAGGTACGTATAATAAAAGCCGCTCGATTTAAGATTACATTGTGAAGCCAATTTTTATGAATAATTTTTGCTACTTTGTCTTGATAGATAATCGGTATTTCATAGTGTGCGTCAGCCTGTGTGCTCTATTGATTCCGTCTCTTTATATTATTAATGACATTTTGTCATTATCTTCATCAAGCTATTATTACTATTAAAAATGTTGAGCTTCTGCTCCACCAGCCACCACACATCAAGCCCTACAGCTGTTAGACCTCGGTGCTAACAAAGACGACAACACAATCCTATCCCCAACCCTGCCAAAGAGCAAATCGTGGACAACCCCACGTTGTGTGCCCTCAAAACACAGCCAATGAGAAGGGCCATGAAAGTCCCCTTTGCGCATGAACTTGTGCCACCGAGGACTTGGCAATCAGCACCACAAATTTCACAATATATGTCGAGTACGCCTCTCTAAGCTCAATACTACTTCCCTGTTTCTACCTCCTTTCATTAAATGTTCGCTTCTGCTGGACGTGAGAACTCAATGAGATTCATTTATTTGCTCTCAAAATCCAGGGAGGCAATGTCTGGTTTAATTACTGAAACGTATCTTGTGCAGGGAAAGGATAATTTCAGTATACTATGCACCTGAAATTTTTTCTCCATCAACCCGATATCTCCCGAAGCATACAACAAACAGAGAGTTGGACTGTACCATAGACATGTATAAGATAGTAATAAAACACTCACGGTCGTGTTTTGTCAATGGATGTAATTGGATAGTTTATTTATTTAGATTTTTTTATCCCATCCTATCCCTTAGGCTCAGGGTGACTTACAATTCAACTGTAACATTAACAACTAACTTATTAACTCAACTCTTAACCCTCACAACAGCCCTGTGAGGTAGGTTAAGCTGAGAGATCTGTGATTGGCCTAAGGTCACCCAATGAGTTCATGGCTGAGGTGAGACTTGAACTAGGGCCTCCCCCTACCTCCTGGTCCAAGTACTGCACTCTTAACCAGTGCACCAGAATCTGGGGGGGGGGGTTGTTAAAGTGCATGGGCTCTGAAGGGGAAGGGCAGTTGGATAACGACTCCTGAGATGGTCAGTGAAAAGGTTGCCATCCTTTGAAGGTAGACGCTGACATTTGAAGCTGGTTAGGGCCCAACTCAAGGGCCATGGCACTGAGACAACAGTCAGACTGGGCAGTGCAGGACAGCGCGGCTTGTGGCTTGAGTACAGATGGCCATGAGGGAATCTCAACAGAGGAGACTTGTGAAGCCAACTTGGCTTGAAGGCTAAAGGGGGACTTGGAAACTGGTTTTTAGGACAGCTTGAACTGGCTACCCAAATAGCTTGCCATCACAGAAACTGTAAGACTGGCTTTATCGTTTAACATGTTGCCACCCAGAGAGGGGGAAACCCTTGAGAATCCCAACCTAACCTCTGTAAATAATTCATCAGTCCTTCTTTAATAGTAGTAAAGCAGTTGTTTGTAAAACATCATTGCTGTCTAGCCTCCTTTGTGAAAGGCCCTTGGGCCAATCGCAAGGCTGACAAATTATTTATTTCCAGTATTTTTAACCCACCTCCTCCTGCCAAATGACAGCTCAGGGCGGCATACAACAAATAAAAATACACATAGTAAAATCCAAATAAAACAATGTCAATAATTAAAAGTTAGAAGTTAACATTAAAAGAGGCCAACTAAACCCAACAACCCCCCCCCAACAACCCAAAAAGAAAACCGGACACATCCCCCCCCCACCCACTACCCGTCTCCCTCACCAAACGCCAGGCGGAACAGCCAGGTCTTACAATATTTACAAAAGGAGGGGAGATCCGGAGAGAGGCGGATCTTCAGCGGGAGGGAGTTCCCCAGCCGAGGTGCGGCCGCTGAGAACGCCCCCCCTTGGAGGTCGCCACCCGGCAAACCCGGGGAACTTCGAAAAGGGCGACCCCAGACGACTGCAGGGGCTGGTCCAGGACGTGGAGGTTGAGGATTACGCACGAGATGCATACTCTGCAGGTGGCCCAGACGCCGGCTTGGAAGACCATACTGCTGCATTGAGCACCGCCATCTTTACATGCAAGCAAACGCCTTCTGTCCCAAACTTGAAGCTGACTAGCCACAAGAAAGCAAAGCCATCTCCGTGGGCAGCCCCTGGTCTTGAGCATGCCAGAGGAACATGGAGTGCAGAGGCTATGGTTTGACCATTTTGGTTTGATGGCCATGATTGGCTGTTGGGTATCAAGTCCTCCGGTGCTCTACTGCCTTCCAAGCTGCTTGGAAAAGAAATGCTCTTTGCCTTCTAGCTCAAACTTGACAAGAGGATCTTGGCTTTTCAGCCGTCGTGTCAGTGTTCCCAGGAGGATCTAATTATAAAGATGCTCCAGGCTTAACTCACCCTTAGTGATGGGGAAGCACAGGCATTGCACAGAGAACTTCAGGTACAGGACGTGGCTGGTGCTCTTGGGTTTTCCGGTCTCTCTTCCTAACGCCTGTACCTCTAAAACAATCCAGTTTGGGGTGCCAAAAATGCACAGGAGGACTTGGGTAGGAAGCACATTCATGGCAGCAATCTTGACCACTGGGAACTCCAAATCGGTTATAGGCATGCCTTTATACCTGCTGCGAGAACCTTCTTGGCATCAGACATGTCTTGGAGGGCCCCTTCAAGTGTAGTTCTTCCTATCTTCCAGATGTTTCATAATGCTCCCACTGACCAGCTGAACACTATCCCCTTCTCCAATATACTCCCCCTGCAAGTGCATGGTAAACCCACTTCTGACCCACAGCCCCCCCTCAATCTGGTGGCTTCTCAAATCTTTAAGGCAGTACACCATCTTTTTCACAGCAGCCCACAAGCAAAAAGCAAGAAAGGAGGAAACGTCAAAGGAACATCCCGCTCTGGGGCCATGTCTCTGCGAAGCAGTCCCTGCACAGCAACCTTTCCCCTGCAAAGTGCTCTGCAGGAGCCCAGCCTGGGACTCTCATGCTGAGACCAAGCCCCCCGCCCTCTTCCCCGCATGACACTCTGGCACTTTGGAATGGGGCCAGTCCATCCCAGGGGAGGGGGAGGAGGTTCCCCATCCTTGGCCTAGGCTAAAACTCATACAACAGCTGGACTGTAGCCATCGATCTTGCCCAAGGACGCTTGGGAACAACATGGCAACCACACGCGCCCTCTCTAGATTGCAGTGGAAGATATCGGAAATCGCTGCTTATAATGGAACCTTCACAACCTGAAGGAGGAGAAAACCAAATTCAACAGCGACATCTATTTTCTGAGCAAATGCAAAAAGAGAGAATATCGTACCGACAGGGACTTACTATCTACAACCCTTTGACCACTACATACAACTCTTAAGTATGCTTGACACCTACCATTTCAGGCAACCCATATAAAGATGATGAACAGCCTCATGTTCTCACCTCCCTGGCAGCCCAGTGCCATCCATCCTTTGCTGATCCTAAGTTCCAGGGAGAGGCGAGACAGAGAGAGAACACAAAAAAACCGAAGCAAAACCAACACTGATAACCTTAGGTTTAAACATGACTCGGTCTTTATACAGCACCTTATTGCCAAATGGAACGGCAAACTTTCCCACCGGTTCTGTATACTGAGAGAAGATAAAGAGGACCACGCACTGTACTTTCTCTGTACCATTACTTCATTTTGTACGTGTCTGTTCTTCTCTCTCTACTAAACCAAACAGTACCCCCCTCCCTTTTCCCCCCCTTCAGTTTGGAAGTCTCTCTTATATTTCTCCCACTCCCATATTCTCGAAGTCTCTCCTACATCTTAATGTAGGTATTTTTCCATCACCCCTGCATGGTACGGTAATATTTTCTCTATTTTACAGATAAGAAAGTGAAGCAGAAAGTCACTAAGGCAGGAGTGGGGGGAACCTTCTTCCTCCTGGGGGCCATCTTGAGAATTAGTACAAGCTCTGAAGGCTGGATAGGAGTTGGGGACTTGGCACTTAAAGGGTGTACTCAGAATGCGGGGGGGAAGCAAGATGAAGGATCCATACTATGGATCCATCCCTCCTCTCCATGCCGTTCCCCTTGAGCATCATTAATTATTATTATTATAATCATTTCTATAGCGCCAGTCGTGTGACCTGGTGCTGTACAGAACATAGAAATAGACGCGGTCCCTGCCTGTGGCTTACAATCTAAATGCTCCTTCGGTTCTAGGGGCCGGATTCCCAAGCCTGATCCAAGAACTAGAATCTCAAACTAGGCCTTCAGCCACTAGGACCATTCTTCTCCCTTCTTTCCATAGTCACAATGACCTTCTTTTTGTCTTTGTTGAGAGAGCCAGTGCGGTGTATTGGATAAGGTGCTGGACTTGGAACAGGGAGACCAGGGTTTGAATCACCCTAGCTAATGAACTTCCTGGGTGGCCTTGGGCAAGTCACAACCTCTCAGCCTCAGTTGCCCATCTGTAAAATGGGAATATATATGTGTCTGTCTTTCCCTGTGCGTTCCCCTCATCTGGCTTGTCCATCTTGGATTGTGAGCTCACTGGGCAGTGACCTGTCTCTGAAAATCTGTGACTGTAAAGCATCTGGTACGCCTAGTCGCGCTTTAGAACGGATACGTAGTAGTAGTGGAAGACCTTTCCTATTTTTTCTATATGGTGCTTGAGACCTGGGGTGATGAGTAAGGACAGAGTTAAATCAGAACTGATCATATTATTCCAAATACAGATATAGTACCTCCTCCCCCTATTCTGCCCTCTCCGCCTTCAACTCCTCTCTCTCCTCGACCCTTGACTCTCTTGCCCCCCTCTCTTCACACCCCTCCGGCCCCAAAACCCCCACCCCTGGCTCACCGCCAACATCTGCCACCTCCGCTCCTGCACCCGGGCTGCCGAACGCCTCTGGTACAAATCCCACTACCACGCCGACTTCCTCCACTTCAAATTCTGCCTCTCATCACTCAACTCTGCTATCTCCCTCACTAGACAGCAGTACTATGCCTCCCACATTGAGTTCTGCTCCCAGGACCCTCACCTCCTCTTTTCCACCTTTGACTCACTTCTCAAACCCCCCTGTCCTCCTCCTCCCTCTTCTCTCTCCACTCAGGATCTTGCTCTCTTTTTCACGTCTAAAATTGACAAGATCTGCCTGGAAATCACTTCCAAGTCCTCTCCCCCTACTACTCCCCCCTCCTTCCTCCACCCCCCACCTCTCTCCTGTCCTCCTTCCCTCCTGCCTCCCTTGAGGAAATTTCCTCCCTGCTCTCCTCCTCCAACTCCTCCACTTGCCCCCTGGACCCCATTCCTTCCTGCCTCCTGACCTCTATTGCTTCCACCATCGCCCCTCCCCTCCTGCACATCATCAACCTTTCCCTCTCTACCGGCTCCTTCCCCCTTTAAACACGCCACTGTCTTCCCCCATCCTCAAAAAGTCCACTCTGGATCCCTCTGAACCCTCTAATTACCGTCCTGTCTCGCTCCTCCCTTTTGCTTCCAAGCTCCTTAAACGGGTTGTCTACTCCCGTTGCCTCGACCTACTCTCCGCCAACTCCTCCCTTGACCCACTCCAATCTGGCTTCCACCCCCTTCACTTCACTGAAACCGCTCTTGCTAAGATTACCAACTATCTTCTTGTGGCTAAATCCAACCACCTTTACTCTATTCTTGTCCTTCTAGATCTCTCTGCTGTCTTTGACACTGTTGACCTTTCGCTCCTGGTTGAATCGCTCCACTCCCTTGGATTCCGGGACTCTGTCCTTGACTGGTTCTCCTCCTACCTTTCTGACCGCTCCTTCAATATATCTCTTCCTAACTCCTCCCCCTCGTCCTCCCTACCCCTCTCGGTCACGGTTCCCCAAGGCTCCGTCCTTGGCCCACTCCTCTTCTCTCTCTACACCCAGTCTCTAGGCAAACTCATTGCCTCCCACGGCTTCCAATACCACCTATACACTGACGACACTCAACTATCTCTCCGCTCCTTCCCTCTCACCCTCTGTTCAAGCTCGTTTCACCAACTGTCTCTCCGATATCTCCGCCTGGATGTCTCAACGCCAACTCAAACTGAACATGGCTAAAACTGAACTCCTGATCTTCTCTCCCAGTCCTTCCTCTCCCTCTTCCCTGTCAGTTGCCATTGACGGGATCTCCATCCTCCCTGTCCACCAAGCCCGTAGCTTGGGCTTCATCTTTGACTCGCTCCTTACCTTCAAACCCTACATTGACTCTGTTGCCAAATCCAGCCGCTTCTCCCTCCACAACATTGCCAAGATCCGCCCTTTTCTATCTGTCTCCTCTGCCAAAACTCTCATCCACGCCCTAGTCCTCATGCCTTGACTATTGTAACCTCCTCCTTGCTGGCCTTCCCCGCTCTCACCTTTCTTCCCTTATCTCTATTCAAAACACTGCTGTCAGGATCATCCACGTTGCCCGTCGCTTTGACCACGTGCAGCCTCTCCTCTCCTCTCTCCACTGGCTCCCTCTTCCCAAGCGTATTCTGCACAAGCTCCTCGTCTTCACCTACAAAGCCCTTCACAACCTCGCCCCCCCACCTCTCTGCCCTG